>PVKE010027636.1:0-21467 GCA_004027555.1 Craseonycteris thonglongyai | reverse complement strand
CTCTCTGTCAAAAACAATAAATAAATCTTTAAAAAAAAAAAAAAGCACCACTCAAAAGTGATGTGATGCCCATGAAATTATATTACCCGGAGACACACCAGCTCCCCAAATGGGGAGGGAGGAAAGAATACATCCTCACAGTGTTGTTTCCAAAATAGCCTGGGCCTTCAAGCACACTGGGAATGCTCAGTGGGGATACTGGAAGGTGAGATGGCCCTTGAGAAATCACTGCATCAGGGACCACCCTTGCTCCAGAAGGTGCCTCACACACTACAGAGGGCTATGACAACCTCATCCTAAGTAGCATGCAAGGGCCCAGTCACAGAGGATGGCCACAGTCTTGCTAAGTACATGATAACAAGTATGGAGCCCTAGTCAGTAAACCATTTCCCTACCCAAGTCAGTGCTCAGACCTCCCAAGCACCTGGAGGGAAAAAGTTAATAGAACTAGAAGAAGGGTCAATGTGTCAATGACTTCAGCAGCTAAACAGAACAGGCATTGGCAGCCGCAAGCTAGGGAGTGGCCATGTCACACCTAGCCACCCTGAATTGGAAGGCTGAGGCTCCTTGCTCATATGCATTTATGATGCTGCCCACTCTTGGCACGCTGATCACTGGGCACAGGGGCCACAATTTGTGGACTCTTAGCTTATTTTTTTTCTTTTACAGAGAGAGAGAGAGAGAGAGAGACAAAGAAAAGGGGGAGGGCCCAGAGCAGTCTCCATAGTTGTACATCATCAGTTTTTAACATAGTCTCACTCCACAGGTGGCCTCTGAGCTCTTTGAGGTAAGGACACTGAATACACTGATAAGGCTTGGGGGATCCTGAACTTAGAGAGGGATTTAGAAATTGATGGAATTACTCAGTACCAGCCTGTCAGATTCCCTTTTCCTCCCAACCCAATTGTTCAATGCACAACTGTGAAGGTCCTACTCTGGGACAATCTAGCAACACAACAACGAGTAAAACTTGGTTCCTATGCTCAAGGCACTCACAATTTTCAGGGAAAGAGAGGCATATAAGCAGATCATTTTAAAAGACTTTGCTAAGTGCTCCACAGGGGATCAAATGTAGGTTCTGTGTGAGCCTAAGAAGAGATGCTCAACCCTATAAGAGAGTCTTGAAAAATGATATGTGTTACTGATGCCAGAGCTGGGGATTGCTTCTCCTTCATTCACTTGTCCTACTGCAACTATATCATGGCTTCTAGGACATATTCCTAAAGGCAATTAAAGCCTATAGTCCCTGATATTCTTCATGTGAAATAGGTTCTATCTTTCAGATACAAATTGAGTCTTCTGACTTTTTCTTTCATATGCCACTAGGTCCCAACCCCACGGATTCCACTACTGAATTGTCCCTCCACTCCATCCCTTCCTCACCTCCCTTCTCCATCCACCGCCACTGCCTTAGTCCCAGGTGCCAGCCATCACTTCTTTGCATAATTTTATGGCAATAATAATACAAAAAAGGAACAAACAGTTACATTGGAACAAAGTTTTTGTATAATAGTAAAATCAAGCTACTATTAACCTGAACTAGATTGTTTTAAGATGTTAATTGGGGGTAGATGGGATGGCTCAGTGGGTTAAGCACTCACATTGCAGCGCCGGGGACTGAGGACCAAATACCGGCCTCGGCCTGTGCGGAACCATATGCTGAACTGAGGGAAGTTCTCTCTCTGTCTCTGTCTCTGTATATCTCTCTCTCTGTCAAAAATTAATAAAATAAATTAATAAAACTTAAAAAAAAAATATGTTAATTGTAATCCTCAGAGCAACCACTAAAAAAAAAAAAAATCCAAAAATATATAATAAAAGAAACAACAAGGGAATTAAAAAGTTACACCAGAAAATATCTTTTTAATGCAAAATAATGCAGTAATGGAGGAACAGAGGAACAAAGACATAATGCATATAGATAACAAATGGCAAAATGAAAGATGCAAATTATACTTTATCAGTAATTACACTAAATGTAAATAAATTAAACACTTCAATCAAAAGGCAGAGATTGGCACTTATGAATTTTTTTAAAAGATCCAACCAGATGCAGTCTACAAATAATGCACTTTAGATTCAAAGATTTAACAGAATGAAAGTAAAAGATGGGAAAAGATGTACATGGGAACAATAACCATAAGACAAATGTCAGGGAAAATAGACTTTCAGATATAAAGTTTTCTTAGAGACAAAGAGTGAAATTTTATAATGATAAAATGCTCAATTTATCAGACAGATATAACGATTATATCTAATTGTATATAGTATATATGCATCAAACAACAGAGCCCAAAAAATACATGAAGCAAAAACTGACAGAATTGAACACAGAATTGGATCATTCAACAATAATAGTTGGAAACTATAATGCTTTACTTTCAATAATTGATAGAACAACTAGACAGAAGGTTAACAATGAAATAGGCTTGAACAACTACACCTAACAGACTTCTATAGAACACTCCATTCAACAAAAAGAGAACACATTCTTCTCATGTACACAGGGAGCACTGATTGCCCCAGGATAAATCATATGCTATGCCATTAAACAAGCCTCAATAAAGTTAAAAGGGTTAAATCACACAAGGTGTGTCATTTGACCTCAATGGAATTAAATTAGAAATCTATAGCAGAAATAAATTTTGGAAATCCACAACAATATAACAACACACTCCTAAATAACCAATGTGTCAAAAAAGAAATCACAAAGGTAAGTTAAATACTTTGAGATAAATGAAAAGAAACCACAGCATACCAAAATATAGCATGCAGTGAAAGCAGCATTGGTTAAAGGAAAATGTGTAGCTATAAACACCCATATTAAAAAGAAGAAAGTAGGAGAAGGAGAGGGAGAGGGAAAGGGAGAGGGAGAGGGAGAGGGGGAGAGAGAGAGAGAGAGAGAGAGAGAGATCTATCTCAGGGTTGCAGGAATAGCTCAGGAGGTTGAGCACTTTTCTTGCAACCATGAGGTCCAGGGGTCAAATCTTAGCCCTGGCCCATGCAGGCCCATATGCTGAACTACAGCACAACTGGTAACCAATTAGCCAACTCAGGGGTGAAGGTTCTCGCTTCCCATGTGGAAGGCCCCTAATTTGGTTCACACCCTGAATGGCTCCACATCCACCTGTGTAGAATGAAACCATGTCACAACTAATGTACAACCACAGAGACTGCTTTGGGCCCTCCCTGCTTATCTCTCTCTCTCTCTCTCTCTCTCTCTCTCTCTCTCTCTCTCCCCCTCCCTCCCTTCCTCCTTCCCTCCCTCTCCCTCTCCTTCTCTCAAAAAACAATAAAATAAATCTTTAAAAAAATTATCAAATCTGTAAGCTAGCCTACTCCCTTAAGTAATTTAGAAAAGTGAAGGATACGCTAAACCCAAAACAAGCAAAAAAAAGGAAATAATAAAGACTGAAGTGAAAATAGATAAAATGAAAAAACAAGCAAAAGGAAAAAAATAATAAATATTGGAGGGGAAAATAAATGAAATAAAAAACAATAAAGAAAATCAATATACAAAAAAATTAGTTATTTTATAAAGTTGACAAAATTAACAATACTTTAGCTACATTGACAAAGGGAAAGAAGAGAAGATTGAAATTACTAGGATCAGGAATTAAAGAGGGAACATACTACCAACTTTACAAAAATGGAAAGGATTATAAGACAATACTATGAATAACTGTATGAAAACAAATTATATAATTTAGATAAAAAGGACAAATCCTTAGAAAGACACAACTACTGAAACTATCTGAAGAACAAATAGAAGGTCTGAATAAACATATAATCAATAAAAAAAATTGAATTAGTAATTTTAAAACTTTCCACAAAAAGAAAAGTGAAGACCCTGATGTATTCATTTTTCAAAAATTAATACTAAACCTTCATAACCCAGCCACAAAAAAAAGAAGAGGATGGAACACTTCCCAACTCATTCTATGAAGCTACCATTACCCTGACTCTAAAATCAGACCAAAACATCACAAGAAAACTATAGACCAATACTTCTTATGAATATAGACACAATAATTTTCAACAAAACACTCTAATAGCTCACTAAATCCAGCAGCATATAAAAAGGATTATGCACGATAGTCAAGTGACATTTATCTCAGAATGTAAGGTTTGTTTAACATCTGAAAAAAAAATCAATGTAACATATCATATGAATACCATATTTTCCGGTGTATAAGACGACCGGGCGTATAAGACGACCCCCTAATTTTACAGTTAAAACATAGGTTTAGGCCTATATTCGTTGTATAAGACTACAGCTTCGGAAGTGGGGGGTAGTCTTATACAGCGAATATAGGCCTAAACCTATGTTTTAACTGTAAAATTAGGGGGTCGTTTTATACGCCCGGTCGTCTTATACGCCGGAAAATACGGGTAGAATAAATGATAGAAACCATGACTATCTCTACAGATGCAGAAAAAGAATTTGAAAAATCCAACACCTTTCATAATAAAAATACTCAACAAATTAGAACTAGGCACAACCTTTCTCACCTGATAAAGGGCATCTAAGCAAAAATCACAGGTAACATACTTAATAAAAGACTGAATGCTTTCCCTCTAAGATCAGAACACAAGGAAATTTACCCTTGCCAATTCTATTCAACATTGTATTGGAGATTCTAATCATGCCAAGAAAAATGTAAAAGTCATCCAGAAGTAGGATGAAAGAAGTAAAACTATCTCAATTTACAGATGACATGTACTTGTATATAGACAGCCCTAAGGTAACCACAAAAAAAATCTATTAGAGCTAATAAATTTTGCAAGGTTAAGGATACAAGATCAATTTGCAAAAACCAATTGTATTTCTATATACCACTAGCAGGGAACAATCTGAAAATGAGTTAATAAAACAATTTCATTGACAATACCATTAAAAGACAAAATATTTAGGAATAAAATTAACAAATCTAAGTGAAAGGAGATATAATGATTCCCCAGTAACAACTTTCCCCAGCAATCACTCAGTTTCCGATCCAAATGTAAAGTGTAGAGCAATAAAGCTTCTAAAATAAAATACAGGAAGTTAGTTTCATGATCTTGAAGTAGATAGATTTCTTAACAGTACACAAATACAGTAACCATAAAAATAATGATCACTTGTACTTCATTAAAATTAATGACAAGTGAAATGACAGCCATTCATAATATATATGCCCCAAAAGGACTCATATTCAGAATATGTATTTTAAATAATTTTCCTACAAATCAAAAAGAAAAAGATCAACATCCCAATCAAAAAAGTAAAGTTGGCAGAAGGTCTGAACACAGCCTTTACAAAGAATATCCAAATGGTCAGTAAGCACGTGGAAAGATGCTTGACATCTTTAGTCATCAGGGAAATAGGAATTAAAACCACAGTGAGACACCACTACAGCCCTTTCAAAAGGTTTTCAATTTAAAAGACTGACAACACTAAGAGTTGGTGAGAATAAAGAGTATCTGAAACTCGCACACATTGCTGATGGGAGTAAACACTGTGGCAAGCACCTTGGGGTAATGTTTGGCATCACCTTCCAAAGCTAGACATTACCTACTTTAGAATCCTGCAACCCCATTCCTATGTGTGTATCTGAAAGAAATGGACAGATGCTCATGTGTCCACCAAAAATATTAACAGCTGATTTATTCATAATAACACAAAATTATAAATAACCTAAATGTCCATCAATTAGGTAATAAATAAATAAATTGTGGTATGATCATACAATGGAATTCTTCTACACAACAAACCCCTGATAGATATAAATTGAAAAATCTGAGATAATATGTTGCATGACCGAAGCCAGTCATAAAAAGATTACACCGTGTCTGATTCCATCTATATGCAACTCAGGCAAAACTAACTGATGGCAACAAGTCAGTGGTTACCTCCAAGTGAGAAAAAAAGGAGAACTAACTGAGACTGGAGCACGATGGAATGTTCTGGAATATCATTATGTTCTATATAGGTGGTAGTTCTATGGGTGGTAGTTAAATAGGAGTACATGTGTGTAAAATTAAACCAAGGTGTACATTTAAAATCAATGTTGGGGATGCCAGGATAGCTCAGAAGGTTGAGCATCGGCCTTGCAACCTCAAGATCCAGGAATCAAATGCCAGCCTCGGCCCATGTAAACCCATATGCTGAACTGTGATGCAACTGGTAACTGCCAAGATGGCTCAGCAGTGAAGGTTTCACCTCCTATGTGAGAGGCCCACAGTTCAGTTCCCTCCCTGCACGGCCCCACGCCCATCTGCGTGGCATGAAACCATGTCACAACTAATGATGTACAACTATGGAGACTGCTCCGGGACCTCCCCCTTCTCTCTGTCTGTCTGTCTCCCTCTCTCTCTTTCTTACCTTCTCCCAAACAATAAAATAAATCTTTAATAAAATAAAATCAATGTCTTAGTGCACTTTATCAAACTACATTTTAAAAGTCTTTATCACATAATCAAAGATAAAATTAAAATATATTAAATACTAGCAAAATAAATTATTTTTAAAACCTGCACCCAGGACTCTAGCCTGTGTCTGCCTCAGCACCCAGCAAACATCATGCCTCTTGTCCCATGTCCCGTGGGACTCGTGCTATATCTCAATAAAAGCAGCCCTGGATTTCCTAAGCATTTTTACTGACCCAAAATATCAATGGCTCATAATGAACTTGCAGTTGACTAAAATTTCCAAGTCTTCTTTATGCACAGCTAGAACCCATCCTCCTCATTCTGTCCTTTTGCATCTTTAAAAAAAATGATGTGATTATTATTACTTGTTACTGCAAAATGTAACTACCCTAATGAAAATCAAATGCAATCGAAAAGAGGAAAATTTCTCGGAGGCCTGACATCCCAAAAATTGCCAAGTTCCAGAGCCCTCCAGTCCTTGTCCAGTTGTATATTTAATTTTTGTGTACTTATAATCGCTTCACAGGTACAATTTTACTATTTTTATATACATACTGTTATATCATAAATTTTCCCCATAATCTTTACAGTTATCATTTTTATTGTCTGCAGAATAGTCTATTGTATGGCTCTAGTCATAATTTATTCTCTGCATTGAACATTTAGGTTGTTTCCAATCTTTTAGCACAATAGAAAGAACTGCAATAAAATCTTTATACAGTTGACCCTTGAACAAGATGGGTTTGACCCATGTGGGTCCACTTATATGTGGATTTTTTTCAATACTGTAAATGTATTTTCTCTTCCTTATAATTTTTTTAAGATTTATTTTATTATTTTGAGAGGAGGTGAGAGAGACAGACAGACAGACAAAGGGAAGGGGGGAGGGCCCAGAGCAGTCTCTACAGTTGTATATCATTAGTTTTTTTGACATAGTTTTCATTCCACACAGGTAGATGTGGGGCCCACAGGTGGAATCAAACTGAGGGCCTCCCTCATGGGAAGAGAGAATCTTCACATCATCCTGGCAGTTGCCAGTTGGGCCAAAGTTCAGCATGTAGGTTTGCACCAGCCGGGGATGGGACTCAATCCCTAGACCTTACAATTACAAGGCAAGTGCTCAACCTTTTGAGTTATCCCTGCATCACCCCCGCCCTTATTTTTTAAAGATTTATTTTACTGTTTTGAGAGGAGGTGAGAGAGAGACAGAGAGAAGAGGAGAAGGCTGATTTTCTTAACATTTTCTTCTCTCTAGCTTACTTTCCTATAAAAATATAGTATAAAATACATATAACATACAAAATGCATATTAATCCACTATTTTTGTTATTCGGTAGGCTATTAGTTCAGTTTTGGAGGAGTCAAAAACTATACGTAAATTATCAATTGTGAGAGGGGTCGGCACCCCAACCTCTGGATTGTTCAAGGGTCAAATGTATATTCATGTATTTCTCATTTACATTATAAGCTAAATTCTTAAAAGTGATATTACTGGGTCAATAAGTATGATTCTAGTTATGTTTTGCAAAGTGGTTTCCTAATTGATATGACCACCAACAATATATAGAGATATCAGTTTTATCAACCAAGATAGGATTATTATAACTTTTAATAATATACAATAGAAAATAAGATTACTTAATAGATCTAATTTTATTTTGCCACTCTGTGATTCCTCTGATTGTTGTCCATTTTGCCATGTTTGTTTTTGAAATGCTGGTATTTAACACAGGGTCGAACACAGAGAAGGAGTTTGATAAACATCTTTTGAAGTGAACTGAACTTTATTTCTTCTGATGTCACTTGTTTCTTCATTCTTTTTGCCCATCTTTCAGTCAGCGTTCTAATACTTGCCTCACTAACTTGAATGAGGTTTGATAAATATTTCCATCTTGTCATATTTGTAACAAATACTCTTCCACCATCATTTTTTTCTTTTTTTCTCATCTTTATAAAGAATTTTTTAATTTTCATAAAGTTGTACCTATTTACCTTTATAATATTTTTTATCACTTTAAAATTTAGGAATTATCTAAAAATTCTTGTGCTCTACCTTTTGCTAGTTTTTCTTGATTTATTTTTCCTATGTAATTCCCTAATAGAACTATTGTTTATTTTTGGCTCATGATGATGCATATAGTTATTGTTTTTCCAAAACCTGAATAATTCTGTCAGCATCATATATTAAACTATCCTTCCTCTTTCCATGTTGTTTGATTTCTTCATCTTCAATTAAATCACTTTATATAATAGGATCTCTTTCAGACTTTGTCATTGCTATAAATTTCTGTTTTGCACTACATCTTCTCAATTTAATTATTAGTTTATTTATTCTAAATTTGGTTAATACTGGTCTCCTTTATTATTTTCTGCTTTTTGAGTATTTTTATATTAATTAGCTTTCCCTTTCCAGTGTCATTTTTAAGTCCTTTGGTTAAAGAGCAAAAAAATTTGATTAAGATTTTGATAGATATCAAACTATAATTTTTAACTGAGAATAGTTTTTTGTTTTGTTTTTTAACATATTTGGCCAAAAGACTACCTCTGGGGATATAGTTAGTCTCCTCAATTATTCTTCCCTATTTCTTTCAATGGAATACGATGACGTGCCAAAAAGCATGGGCTCTAAAGTCAGATGGTCTGGGTTTGAATCCCAGCCTGGTTACAGACTGGAGCTATGTATCTGTCAGCACTGCTAAGTGACAACCACAAAACCTCAGTGATGTACAAACTTGAGAACGTACTTCTCGGATTAGCAGGACTCTGGGTCAGCTGGATGACCCTGTTCCACATGCCTCATTCTTGGGCTCAGGTGGGAGGCAGTGAGTTCCTGGGACATGTTTTATGGTCAGAGTAGACGGACAGGTGGAAACATACCTTTCCACTAAAGGCCTAGATTCAGAACTCACACATTCACTTTTACCCACATGTCATTGGCCAAAGGGAGTTCAAGGCCAGGTCTAGTATCAATGCTGCATGGATATTTAGGGAGGAGAATGAATATTTACCATACAATAATTCACTCTACCCTATACCATGTGACTTGGGGAAAGTTAGTTAAAGCCCAAGTCTCATTTTCCCTTTTGTGAGATTATCACCCTGCCTATCTCACAGGGCTGCCATGAGGACTCAGTGGGTTATGTCTGAAAACCACTATCACCATGCCTGATGAGTAGCAAGAGCTCTGTAAATGTCAAGTATTACTGGTTTTGATTTGGGATCAAACACTACATTGACCTTTTGAATCCGGGCAGAAGACCTTCACTTTTTCTATGTCAGATTTGATCTACTCTCTGACACATTTTTCCAGTCCATGGAGATACTTGGGATCATCATCTGTCAAGTAAACAAATTCTGAGAGCACGCCACTAAGTTGGTTCCCATATGTTACCTGGCAGGTGTGTATGGCATTGATGAAATAGCTGTCCCTGTCAACTGGCTGTAATTTGCATGTCCAGTTATCATGCCACTGTTCTTCATGGATGGCAGACATGTTGAAGGGGACAGGCCAATACTGTCATTCAGTTGACATCAGTGAATTTATAACCTCAGGGTACATGTGTTTAAAATTACACATCAACTTAATTTCCCTGCAAAAAAGTCTGTGTTTCTCCATTTGCTGTACAAGCCCTCTATCCAAGGCCTCATATCAATCCAACTGTGCTACTTCAGGCGTCCCTACACCTGTCATATGTCCATGTCCTAAGAATTTGTGCAAAAGTTCCACTTATGACTCTGGTCTATACCGGCCTTCCCTGTCTCCACTAAGGGCAATCATGATTATTCGCCCATGTTCAGTTCAGAGTCTCTATAGCCTGAAGAGACATCTTCCCTTATTTTGACCAAAATGCTAAAATTTCTCTCGCCTTCTAAGGGGACCATGTGCTTGCCCAGCCTTCCATTCCTGACTTCAGAAACTGAAAAGTCATCTGGGCAGCCTGTCGCACACTTCCTCACACTTCTACTTCACCTAACAGTCCTTCCATGCGGTCCACACTGAGGGCCAAGGTAGCAACGGTCCTCATCGGATCTCTGTCGTATGGGAAATAAAACTATCAAATCTATAAGATGCTCAATTAGACCTAGCGTATGGCTAGTTTGTAACTGGGATCAGCTTGGGGGTCAGTCTAGAATCTGCGAACAGAGGAAGCCGACTTGTGTCCCTGTGGACAATGAGTTGGGGCCAGTTCACAGAAGACTAGGCGGAGAACCCTGAACTCCAAGGACTGACTTTTATTCACCCAGACCTGTGGCCAGAGGCTCTTCAAGTTCCATGGATGCAAGATATGGCCCAGTACATGATCAAGAAAGTCAGGGCTCAAGGTTAAGTTTGTCATAGGCCATCTTTCCCCAAAACTAGGTTAATTTGTACTCTAAAAACAGAAGACAATAGTGACTTATTTTCTTATCAAATATATTTCACCTATGAAAAATAGTGACCTTTTTAATGTATTTTGTTCTTTCTTATTCCTCCAAATTGTGTGTCACCTGTGACAGTTCCAGGAAGCCCTGAGAGAGCTGACCTAAGGCCCAGCACCTCTCTGCCTCTGTTTACTTCACCAGCTAACTGCTGGGTTGGGAAATGTTGTCTAATACATGTTAATGCCTCTGTGTTGTATGCTCTGCCTTTCTTAGAATCTAAAAATGCTTGTGCTATTCTCTTCCTTTTTTCCCATTAATATGAAAGCATTTATTTTCTCTGATTATCATGTTTTTGTTCCGTTTTCAAGTAAAAACAAAGTGACCAGAAATCAAAGTGCGATTATCTCCTGAAGCAATTAATCTATCTGTAAGGCTGAGTTCTGCTAAGCACTTTGATCCACATTAATCACTAGAGACCCGGCTCCATCAATCCAGCACAATGACTAGCACGGCCCACAGTCAAATGATTTGCAATCACTTCCCAGAGGAGTGGAGATGCCTCCAGACTGGGTGAAGGCAGTCTGAGATATCACTCACCAGACCCATGCCTGGCTCTCTGCAGAGAAGGGCAGCCCCTTCTCAGCTGACACTGACCTTGCAGGAAGGTTCCAGATTCTGGTTCCTCTCAGAACTCACCAAGGGGGCAAGCTTCTGCTTCCTCCTCTTAGAAAGTCTGACCACCCTGCTATACCCCTGGCTCTTGCCACCCCAGGCCCTCCCATGTGTGTGCACCAACTGGAGGGTTGCCTGCATTCCAGGCTGTCATGCAAGAAACACCGCCTTCCTGTCACCCCATGTCCCTAGAGCAGCCTGCAGAGAAATAGCAGCTGCCCTCCCAACCATCCCCAGATCTCCTTGTCTCTGTCTTACTGTTTGCAAACTTCTGCCTTCGAGTCTGATGGTTTCACAGGGCCCAGATGACAGGCAAAAACAGAAATGCCGAGTTGCCAGGAATGCAGGAAAATATAGCAAATCAGCCAGCTTTGTTCCAACCATGTTGGAGACTGATCTGAGAACGGTGGGACCCTAAGTGATCCAAACTCATCAGAGGAACCACAGCCCCTCTCTTGCCCCATATGGAAGGCACTTAGGGAAGAGGTATTTCTATGCAGCAGGTGCTGGCCTGTGGATCCCAGCACAGTCTTGTCCCTGGCAGAGCCCACCTCCCAGGGGAGAAGTAAAGCCTGTGTATAGCCAGGGATGCTTAAATCTGGGAACACACTCAGCTTACACGTGATTAGGATTCAGTCCCCTCCACTATAGGTATGATGTACGTCCACATTGTAGTGGTGATATCGTTAAAGAAAACTAGTTATAAAAATGCTTAGAGCGAGTGCCTGGCATATAGTAGATGCTCAGTGAGAGTTTTCCTTCCATCCTATGGACCACTGTGCTCACCATGCAGGTGCTGGCGGCAGCAGACTCTGTCCCTGGCAGGTCACACAGGGAGGAGTAAGGGGACAGGCAGAGATGCAGGTCCGTGCCTGACCCAAAGGTGTTCACCCGACCAAAAGGCACTCCAATATGGATGGTAAACACTGTGCCAACCACACACACACATCTCTGAGCTGGGTTCAGCCCACAGACAGTGAGTTTTCAACTCTGGAGGACAGAAAAATCTGGAAAACAAGGAAACAATAATAGCTCTGGTACATTTCTAGCAACATAAAGTGAGCAGATGGGGGCCAGGCCCCGCGCACACCTGCAGAGCTTACTGGGAGTTCTCCCTCTGCACATGCATGCTGTGGCCACACCCTCAGCACGGGGTACTCTAAGCTGGTCTCCTTTTCCTCCCTGAGTTAGACCACCGGCCTCCAATTCCCACACAGAAATACCAGGTCAATCTGCACGTGGCCAACACCGCTGCCCACACGCAGTGCCTCCCCCTCCCACGCTAATCAGTGGACTAGCTCCAAAGCCACATCCCTGGGGCCCGGGCTCAGCACGGTGCAGCTGCCAGGGCCGCTGCACTCGCCACTGTGTCTGCCAGGCTGACGGGCCCAGAACAGCCACAAAATGCGCCAGCCAATGTCTAAAAATATATTGCATTTACTTATAAATATTTTCTCTAGAGGAACTGAGGTGGCTACCACAAAAAGAAATACTTAATCAACTGACATGACATAAATAAAGCATAATAAATTAGAACAAGGGAAAGGGGGAATACGACTGTGCAAACATAAGAATTAACAGCCTTGACCTTCCTGGCAGTGAGAGTAAAAAAGGAAAATACATTCAGTTACATGGATCATGTTGTCAGGAAGAAGAAAGCACACATTCACTAAATTTTGAAAGAAATTCCTCCAAATTGCAAAATGAACAACTTCTTCAAGGAACAGGCAAACACTCATTGACTATCAACTACATGATGAAAATGCTATAAGACCCTTGACATACAGGGCCACCCCGGCTTAGAACAATGTGACCGAGCATGGAAGCAGCATGCTGGTGAGCAGCATGCTGACCAGTCCAGCCAGGACTCAGCCCCAGCCACCCAGCTATATGTGGCAGCCTCGTTTATGCACATCCGCTCTGCATCCTCATGGGGGCTCAGCAAGGACATGGCTCCAACTCACATATAAAGACACTGGGGCTCAGAAAGTGTCTTGGCTGAGCTCACAAAGCCAAGTAATAGAGCTGCAGTCTCCATCATTTCTCTCTATAACACTATACCTATATCAGTAATAGTGTCAGCCACAGAGACTGAGTCAAATTCTGTATGGTTTGTTTCCTGTAGGACCCTTGACAAAAGCTGCCACTTTGTGTAGGGGACTCTGAAGGGGTATAAAGGCCAAACGCAGAGCTTTCAGGTGGTTTGGCTTCCACCAAGGATAGAGCTGAGGACCAAGGGCACAAATGCAGAGCAGGAGCCCTGTACTCAACCGCCTTCCCCACACCTGGATGCTCATCAGCATCACCTGGGGAGCCCGCAACCACAACCACACATCTGCAGTTACTAGAGCGGCAGCCCAGTGTTCTGATTGGGAGGTCTCTGAGTTTTTTGTAAGAAGAGACAAATGGCCTGCTTAACAAAGCAACACCGACTGGGTGGCTTAAACAATAGAAATGGATTCTCTCCCTATTCTAGAGGCCAGAATTGTCCATAGTCAAGGTGTCAGCTGGATTGGCCTCCTCTGAGAACTGTGAGGGAAAGATCTGTTCCAGAACTCTCTCCTCGGCTGGCAGATGGCCACCTTCTCCCTGTGTCTCCACATCATCTCCTCTCTGCATGTGTGATGCTGTGTCCAAATTTCTCCTTTGGATAAGGACACTAGTCATACAGGATTAGGGCCCATCCTAATGATCCCATCTTAACTTGATCATCTACGAAGACCTTATTTCCAAATCAGGTTACTTGCTCAGGTACTGAGGTTAGGATTCCAACCTATCTTTTTGGGGAAGGACACAATTCAACCTATAACTGAGAGCTCCAACAGTGCATCCCCTGTGACAGACACTGGTCCACCTGGCTCAGGAAGGGGCCAGGAAGTCAGAGAGAATGCCTGCCTGTTCAATCCACTGCCTACACCAAGCCACTTTCCTTTGTTGCCAAAATACATTCAGTAGCCTCCTAACTGGCCTTCACTCACCTGCAATTGTCACCTTCATCCAGGCTTCCCCCACGAGCCAGAATTAACTTTTCAGTCAAACACCAATCTGGCAATGGCAGCACTGATTGGAAGCCTTCAATGGCGTCCACTAGGCTCAGGGGACTGACCAAACCCACTCTATCTGCATGCCCTTCCAAATGCTGCCCGGCATCCTGGAATACTCTCCTCTTCCTCCTTCTACCACAAGCTCATCCAACCCGCAGCCTGGGGGGCGCATGCAGCCCGGGACGGCTTTGAATGAAGCCCAACACAAATTTGTAAACTTTCTCAAAACACTGAGACTTGGTTGCACCCCCTCCCTTTTTTTTTTTAGATAATCAGCTATCATTAGTATTAGTGTATTTTATATGTAGCCCAAGACAATTCTTACTCTTCCAATGTGGCCCAGGGAAGCTAAAAGGTTGGACACCCCTGTTCTATGAACTGGGACTTACCTAGACCCAGTAACAGTTAAGTTCCTCTCACCTGTTAGATCCCTGCTCGGATGCCTCCTCCCCAGGGTCCCCTGTCCCACACAATAGCCCCAGGATGTCAGTCTGTTTGCTTACACTGGACCCTGAGCACCTAGCACAGTGCCTGGCACATGACAAATGTTCAATATTTATTACAAAAACTGACAAAATGTGACAGCGAGGTAAGTGTATTATCCTGGATCACCTTTTCTCTTTTTGTGAGTGTTTTTTAACCTTACAATGCATAAGACACCAGGACCTTGAGGTACAAAGACAATTTTATTTCCACGTACTAGATGAGGAACTGGATCTCTGAGACCAGAAATGTGCCCAAGGTCACACAGCAAGTGCACTCTGACTCCCGATCCTGACTTCTCAACCACAAGGCCCTGCTGCCTCCCAGGGGGAGGGTTACCCAGAGCAGCGCCGACTCCCGCTTCTGCGGCCCCTCTCATGGTGTCTGCTGGCCAGCAGGCAAACCTCTCTGCTCCTTGTTCCATAGAAAACACCCTTGAGTTTCCACCCAGAGGTCATGGGGTGAAAGCCTGTTAGTCATCAAGAAAACAGCCAGGATGCTGGCCATGCCACACGTGGAGCCGGAGGAGAGCCCTGCCTCCTGAATATGCAGTGACAATGGGCCGCTGGCCCTGGAGCCCCAGGTGAGGCAGCAGGCCCTACAGGGGCAGGCACTGGGCAGGCCTTTTCTGAAGGCTGCTGTCCTCCTCTGTACAATGGAAGAGGACACCGAAGTCCACTTCACAGTGAGAACTCGGGGAATCACAAACGCCTTGCTTGAGGCCAGCCCGTACAGGCACCCAGAGAGTGACAGTCGTCCCCTCCTTCCTCCAAGGCGAACTATAGCGTGACAGCCCCAGGGTAGCGGGGCTGCTGGCTCCCACTAAAGCTGCGGGACAAGGTGCCATGTGAGGATCAATCTCAGTAAGCCACCATTCAATAGCAGCTCATGAGCACAGAATGGGGAACTGACCAACAGGCTGCAGGTTCTGGTCCAATCCCTGGCAGAAATGACCACCCCCAGCCAACTGTGATGAACATGCCCCTCCACACATTATCAGGAGTAACCCACACCTTTGCAAGTAACACCTTCAGCCAGACACACTCCTGCAAAGGGAAGACCTGCTTGGTTTTCTATTTTGTGCCTTAAAATGTGCAGAAAACACCTCTGAATTGCATTCCCACAGCCCTTGTGGGTTATCAACCTTTGTACAAGGAAATCTGAGAGCGCCTGGCTGCCCCAGCCACTAACATCACAGGGGCCACAGCTCTGGTTGGCAGCCTAACGGCCACCAGGAAGCTGGGCAAAGGGCTTCATGCCAGTCTCCTTCAAATGCCCCCCAGCCACCCCAAGCTGGGCCTTCTCGCCCTGGGCTCCCTGGCCGGCTGCAGTCCTTATGCCCAGATGTCCACACTCAGAAGCTTTACCTAAAAGACCTGGCCTTCTCTTTCCTTTATTGTCACTTTCTGCACTTCTCCATTCCCACTGCCCCTGTGATGGCCTTCATTCAATGAGTCCGACTATATGCCAGGTGCTACTGGCATAGAGGGTGCAACTGGGGCAAGACAGACATAGCCCCTTCGATGGCAGCCTGGTAGGAGAGAACAATCCCAACCATCAAACTAACATGATAACATATCGTCATGCGGCAAACACTACAGAGTAAAGCAGGGCAAGGACTGCAGGAGAACATGGAGGGTGTGACTTTAGGAAGGACAATCAGGGACTGCCTCTCTGATGACACAGCAGCATGAAGAGTCCCAACAAGGCAAGGAAGTGACTCAGGTTACCAGGGTCAAGGGTGATCCCACTAGAGGACACCGCCAGTGCAAAGGCCCTGAGGTGGGAGCTTGCTTGACATGCTCCCACCAAACAGGAGGCACCAGGTAAGCATGGCAGACAGAAGTCAGAGACAAGGACAGAGGGAGCAACAGCCATTTCTTGAGGGTGTGATGGAAAAAGACTCTGGGTCTTATTCTACATGAGAATGGAAACCACTGGAAGCATTTTGAACAAAAAATGATCTGAGTTATATTTAAGAGGGTCAGTCAGAATGCCCTATGGAAAACTGTCTCTGGAGGTCAAAGGTGAAGTGCTGCTACCCCCTGGGGATGCATGTGGCCAAGGTAGTCAGGGGAGAGCTGAGGGTGACACAAGTGTGGTGTTGGCGGGGGGAAGCGGAGACACTTCTGGTGAGCCTTTGGCAGCTGTGTGACTGGAGACAAGTCGGGGGCTTCTCGGGGCCTGCCACTGGGCAACCCCAGGATCGCATGAGTTTCCAGTAGGAATGCAATGTGATTACATACATAGTCTGCTACACACAGCGCCCTAGCAACTTCCCCCTCCACTACTGTCTCTACCCTGTGGGGACAATTTCTCCCCCTAGTGGCCGCTCCTCCTGGAAAAGGGACTCCCTCAGAGGAGCATAAATTTCTCCAACACAGCAACCCACAGGCCAACACAGGAACACTCAAGGATCTCTTAAATCAGGACCTGGAAAACTATCATAAAGAAGGCAGCCTGACACTTATACGGCTCCCTAAAAACCCTCTAGAAACACACATGGCGTTTCTTCCCAAGGCCCTCTGTTGTCAATTCAATTAGCCAATTTAAGGCCCAGAAACAACACAGATTTCCAGAGGTTGGCAACCCCTAGAGAAGGGGGAGCTGCCAGAATAGGAGAGGATGGGGACATGATGGGGACACAGGCCCCCTGGGGAGAAGCTGGGCAGCTGCTCTCCTGAGCCTGCCACCTTGTCTGAAGTGAGTGTGGCTGGATGGTCTTTGTGGACTTGGTAAGTGAAGAAATAAAGTCTGTCCCCAGCATGCTGGTGGGCTTTGCCTGTGCTAGGACCCAGTTCAACCCAGAACACCGGGGGAGCCACCTGCAGACGGAAGGGAGAGAATGACGGGAGCAGGGCGCATGTGCAAATTCACCAGGGAGGCTGAGCTGTGCAGTGGCCCCTGAGCAGCCCCTCGGCTCTGTGGTAACGTCTTGCCTCAGAAATGAGCCCAGATCATTTTCACAGCTGTCCTGTGACATGGACAGGCAGAAATGATTATCCCATGGCAAAGAAAAAAAACAAAAACGGAGGGGAAGCTGGGATGGCTCAGCGGGATAAGCACTCACTTTGCAGCCCTGGGGACCGAGGATCAAACCCCGGCCCCAGCTCGTGCGGACCCATAAGCTGAACTTGGGTGTGCTTCCCACATGGGAGACCTTCAGTTTGGTTCTCACCCGCCACCCACCCGGCTAGGCCCCTGGCTCAAGGGGGCGTGCCTCCCATGTGGGAGACCCCAGGCCTGGTTCCCCCCCTTCACAGCCCCTGCCCACCTGTGTGGAACAAAACCATGTCGAAAACTGATGATGTACAACTATGGAGACTGCTGTGGACCCTCCCCCTTCTCTCTCTCTTTCTCTCTCTGTCTCTGTCTCTGTCTCTCTCTCTCTCTCTCTCTCTGTCAAAAACAATAAAAATAGAAAAAGAAAAAAACTGAGCCTCAGAGAGAGGATGTGAAGACTTGAACAGAATAAACCTCCTCCCAAGACAACACAAGAGTCCTAGTTGCCCAACCTCTCCTGGGCCAGTGTCTCACATCCCCAGCTGTCAAACCAAATAAGCCTCTGGACCCTGCACATGGTCAGTAGGAAGTGGACAAAGGTGGTAGCATGGAGTCTCTCAGGTGCCCCACTGCTCAAGGACCTTCCTGCACCTCTCATCACTAGGTTCTGGGTTTGGGGACACCCTAGAGAGCCCTTCTCTCCCTCCTTCATTGCACAGTATTGTTCTGTCCAGTGCCCTCGGCCCCTCACCCTGAGCATGTGCAAACTGAGCTCCTCCTCGTGCCAATTCTGTCTCCTTCCCTCCCCCATCTCCTCTAGACACCTGGGTGTCAGCCTCTCTCCTCCACACCCTGCTGACCCCCAAGCCCTGGCCACTGGATTTCAGCAAGGTTGCCCACATGCAGCCCTCCTCTTCACACCCCTCCATGACCTCCAGCAGCCTCATCACCTCTCCCTGGACACGGAGAGAGGCCCTGGCACTTCTCCCTGGCTTCCTCCCTGACTCAGCCACCTCCTCGACTTGCAGTTAGCAACTCCCTCACAAGCCTGCTCACAGATGCCCTTTGGCCCGGGCTCCCCTGCCTGGTCCCTCAGAGAGACCGAAGACCAGCCGACATGGAACAAGGAAGATGTACAAGAGCTCCCCTGTTTCCTGTGGACTCACCATCCTCAGCCTGAACCTGAGGGTCTCCTTCAAGCCCATATATGGTGGGGTCTAGTGTCCTACACCTGGCTGTGCTTATGCCAAGAACATAGCCCCATGCTGAGGGGGAGGAGAGCCCCCCCAAAAGCTGCCCCTTCTCTCCAGCAGCTACAGACAGGCAGGACGGGCCTGGCCCAGGACTGGGAGCCAGGAGGGGGTGGACAGAACCCCTGTAGAAAGCACTGGGCATATTCCATCATATCACTCCATGTCCTAAAGCAAAAAGCAACACGAAGTTGCTGCCTAATTCAGTCTTCTCCAATGGCAACCAAAAGAAACACATCTGAATTTAATCAATAAACTAGAAGTAGCCTCTGTGTAGCTAACTGCACTGTGGTCATCAGAGGCCAGAGGTAGGGCTATGGCATGGTAGCCTGAGTTCCTAGGGCAGGTCCTCCTTGTAGGAAACACTCTCAGCACAAGAGCAATGTCCCCAGGGTCCTGGGACAGCTAGCTGCTCAGTGCCCATGGAACTCGTGGAAGGCCACCTCCTCCATTGTCACCTCCTGGCTGAACAGTTGTTTGTGTCTGTCTCCCGCATACACTCCCACTGCGAGCTCCTCCCTTCCATCCAGCTTTCTACTTGCAGGGTCTAAGCCAGTGCCTGGGGTGCTATCTCCAGATACAGTCACATCTGATCACCCAGATCTGGCTGCCTGGCCCACAGGGAGAGGCAAAAATAGAGCAAGTCAGCTGTCTGGGCCTGCCTGCCCTCTGCCAGGGTTACCCGGGGGAAACAGCAAAGCCCAGTCTCTCCGTACAAATCCTGACAAATCCTGAACAAGTGGTTTCATCTCTCAACATTGATTTATTCCCCAATAATAATACTCCCAGAAAAAAATAATAATACTCACTTCACAGAGACGTGGTAGAAATAAAACGGGCTGTTGGAGGCTGCATGCCCGGCGCACTGTCTGTTGATTCAAGATGCTCAATAAATCATTCATTTAATAAAATTATAAAACACTAAGCACGACTAGAAGAAAGGCTTTGCATGCCTCCCAGATGCTGCTGAACTTACAGATAAATTGGGTGGATTTATAAATGTATGCTAAGGAGTCCATGGTAAGCCACACTTCCATATTTGAGGCAGCCCAAATTGAATGAAGAAAAACCTGGAAGGTTAATGGAGTTGTCTCAGATTGTCTTTGTCTTAAAGGCAATCACCTGCAGATAGCAAGCCCAAAGTACTTCCAAATGAGATGTCCATAGAGAGCCCTTGGAGGGCACCGAAGCAGTCGGTCCAAGAGAAAAAAATAATAAACATGTAGGCATTTGTCTGTGCACCCTGCTGGGAAAATAGCATGAGCTGCAGACACAGGTCTGACAGCGGGGCCAGCTGGGTGAGCACCGGGGAGATACAGCAGTGTGAAGTTTCGCATCCTGGCCAATCCCGCCTGCAGCCTGCCCCGCCCACCAGCTGCACAGGTGATGGGAGCGGTCTGAGCAAGCGCGGCCATGCAGGTGAGGAATGCAGGGGTGCAGGGGCCTTCTGGAGCCTTCATGGCTCCTTGCTCAGCTCCTTGCTGCATCTACACCTGAGGCTAACCTAGGCGGAATAAATGAATATTTATTCAACAAGTGCTTGTTGAGCACCAGGCCCATACAATTATTCTAGGAACTGAAGATGTAGCAAACGCTAACACACATAAAGCTTCCCTTTCTCTCAAAGCTTCCATGTGAGGGGGAAGAACAGTCCCCAGCTGCTCACTGCAATCCCGGGAGCCGGCACTCTGACCGTCTCCTGTTCAGCACCTTGGACAGAGAAGCCCCACGCAGCCAGGCTGCGTCCCTCACAGGGCTGAGCGCAGCCTGAGGGCCACGGGGCTCAGCTTCCTTCCCGCACCACACTACCTTCTCCCACCCAGGGCCGGTCCGGAGCGCACAGGGGAGAGGGAGGCGCCTCATCAGATGCGGGGCAGCCACCAGTTGCCGACCTAAGGCCTCAAAGTTGTTCCCAGCTCACCAACTTCCCAGCCCAGCAGCCCAAGTGGTCTTTCTAAAACCTGCCTTGGATGGGGTCACTGTCCTTACCTTCTAAAAGCTCACTCTATGATAAGCAGCACATTCCTCTCGGGCGCACCTCCTCCCTCTCAGCCTCCCCTGCTTCTTCTCAGGCTCCCCTCCTCCCTCTCAGCTTCACCCCCTCCTCCCTCTCAGCCTCACCTCCCTCCCTCT
Source organism: Craseonycteris thonglongyai (assembly GCA_004027555.1). NCBI lineage: Eukaryota > Metazoa > Chordata > Mammalia > Chiroptera > Craseonycteridae > Craseonycteris > Craseonycteris thonglongyai. The sequence goes on along the minus strand of PVKE010027636.1, from coordinate 109 downwards.
CAGGCTCCCCTCCTCCCTCTCAGCTTCACCCCCTCCCTCTCAGCCTCACACCCCTCCCTCTCAGGATCACCTCCCTCCCTCTCAGCCTCACCTCCCCTCCTTCTCAGCC
>PVKE010027635.1:0-21463 GCA_004027555.1 Craseonycteris thonglongyai | reverse complement strand
GTCAACGAAATTAAGTTTCCATTATTTTTTGCCCATCATTCTTAGACATCTGAAGTGGTCACTGTGAAATAAAAATAAGCCTGGGTGGGAGTGAAAGTGGGAACTGTCAATACATTTGGTCAAAGAATAATTAAACTAGCCTTATGACATTACATAATAATGGATTTTAAAAGGGTGAAAACATTTATTAAAAGTCATGGGATTTAGAAATATAGGCAATGGTATTACTGTAATGCAGTTTTGCACAGTAGGTGCTCTGATTCAAATCCAAGTTCCACCATTTACTGCTCAGGCGACTTTTGGAATACTCTTTGAGTCACAATTTCAATGTCTCCAAAAGTGGGACCTCTTAGGGGGAATTAAATGAAATAATGCACAAAATAAGGATTTAATCAGCACTGTTACTATTATTCTGTATCACAGCTTTATCTAGTGCCCAAGCATTTGAATGCATGAAATCATATAATTAACATTTAAACTACTACTATTTATACTGGTAAGTGAAAATCCAACAAGAGTATCAAATTGTTCTTGCTCTGTTACCTAACACAGGGTTGGCTCATCATAGGCACTCAATAAATATTTATTGGATGAATAAATGAACAATAACAAAATTAACCCACTTTCCTTCAATAAACAAAATATTTTAATAATTATTATATAGTTCAACACACTACTTGACCAAACACACTACTTAAAAAGGAATGAGATGAACTGTACTGAATGACATATTAACTACCTCTAATACATTCTATAATCTAAATATATTTTGATTAGTGGTAGCTTCTGACCAACAATTCTTATACAAAAGTGTATATAAGCCAAAAAAGGTAATTCTATTAATAGACAGCACTCACATAGCATCAGATATATTTGGTTTACATATATTTGTGTGTGTATATAATCAAGAAACACAATTTACCACATACAAGAAGTACTTGTGGAGATGTCAGGATGGCTCAGTGGGTTCAACCTTGCATTGCAGCCCTGGGGTCCGAGGATCGAATCCTGGCCCCAGCCCATGAGGACCCATATGCTGAACTGGGGAGTAGCCCCCGTTCAGTTCTCACTGGGGTGAGCTTCCCATGTGGGAGGCCCCCTGGTTCGGCCCCCAGATCACAGGGCATGCCTCCCATTCGGGAAGCCCCAGGCTCGGTTCCTGCTCTGCGCAGCGCCCTGTCCACCTGTGTGGAATAAAACTATGTCAAAAACTGATGACATACAACTATGGAGACTGCTCTGGGCCCCCCTTCTCTGTCTCTCTCTGTCTCTGCCTCTCTCTGTCAAGAAAAAAAAGAGAAAGATTTCTAAAAAACAAAAAAAGTACTTGTGTAGGTTTATGTGTCCTAGAAGTGTTAGGTACAGTAGCTTGATTTTTGAACAAAGTGCAGTTATTTTGCATTCCTTCTGAGACTGAATTAAAAGAAATCTTGCAGTTTCTGCATAAGTCTCTTGGAACACTTGTTTAGGGAAAGCCAATCCCACTGTAAGAAATTTGACTCAAGAAAGCCACACAGAGAGATGGCATAGAGAGACAGAGATGCCCAGTCAACTGTCAGCTGTTTCAATCATCCTACCTGAGGTGACAGACCTTTGCATGAAGACACCATATTGAACATCCTGCCATGTTACTCCTGCCTTAGCTACCATCTGACTATAATCTCATGAAAGATCTCTAGAACCCAGCTGAGCCCAGTTAACTCACACATCTGTGGGAGATAATAAATTAAACCACTGAGTTTAGAGATGGGTTGTTACCTTATAATAATTAGTGGAAATAGCAGAATGAAAAAGGAGAAGGTCCAAAGGTAAGCCAAAGAGGTTGGTTACACACTGGTTACCTAATGAATCCCTAATAAATTAGACTTAGCTCCAAAATGCATTACATGATCAGTGTAGACAAAGTCCAAGAAGTGCACTGGTAAATACCAGTAGCAGAGGCCTCATCTACTTAGTATTGATTTTATACCTTTCAAAAGTTGGAACACTGGTGTTCTTATTGTTAATCCATTTCTGACAATAAAATACCAGAGGCTGAAAAATGTTTAAAGAAGAATGCAAAACACCTAAAAATGTACCTTGATCTCACCATTAACCAAATAACAAGAGCTGTTCAGTGGCATTTTCACTTCAGTGTCCCAGTTATCTCCTCTTCCTTGTCTTCCTATTATGACTAATTAGGTGAAGAGGCTCCCTGTACCACAGGCAACCTTTCAAAGATTTACACATGTTGTTTCCCAGGAAATAATGCAAAATAGAATCAGGGACAAAAGAGAAAATGATTCCAAGTCAATGGTCCAGTGTCAATAGCTGGTGGAATATACCTAATCCAGATTCCTTACAATCTTTCATTAAACCCATAAGTGATTCTTTTTTATGCTGAATAAAGGAAACAGTGTTTGATCTAATAATTAGAACTGTTTTCATGCCATAGGAGTTCTTGTCTCTTTTTTCATTCATTTTGTGTGTGTAATTTTCTTCTACTCTTTTCCCCTTTAAGACTACTACCAAGAAATATTAATACTTTTGCTGCTTTTCCAGTAGTTGAAAACTGTTTTCCCATGTGGATGGAAACTAGATTAATAAAGAAAGTACCTTCAGGTAAATATTTCAAATTACATTGCCAGAAACTTTATTTAATTCCTCCGCTGTGAAATACAGAATTTTCTCAAGGTATTTTGTAACATTATAAAGTTGAAATTAATAGTATAAAATACTTTCAGTGATTTAATAGTAGAAAACCTCCAAAGTACATGAAAATTTTTAAATAGCTAGATTACAAAGAATAAAGAACATAGTCTATACAATCTAGGGATTTTAAAATTGATTTCTTAATAGAACTCAGCCAGTAGTTTTGCAGATAAATAGTTAATAATCAGAACTTAGAAGATTTACATTTACTATGCCTGTTCTGAAAAAAGTGATGTTTTAGATCATCACATAGCAGAGAGAGAAAATTAAAATGACTGGAAAAAGAAATTCATTAACCATTTCTTGTTTACATTATAGAATAGTAGAATGAGATCACATCATTAAAATCAACACTAATATTTATTGAGCGTTTACTCTGTTCTAGGCATGGTTTGGTGTTTTACAAGTATTATTCTCATATAATTCTCACAACAAAATTATAAAATAAAACGGTTATCTCCATTTCAAGATGAAGAAATCCAGTTTACAATGGTAGATTAACATTATGTAGAATATGGGGCAATCAAACTGAAAATCAGTTGGTTTGACTATAGATACTTTAAGAAATTGTAACCAAAATGTAAGCTCCATGGGCATAGGGTTTTTTGCCTGTTTTGTTCCATATCCATTACCTAGAACAGTGCCTGGTACATAGTAGGTGCTCAATAAATGTGCAATGAAAGTTCAGTGATTGCCTTTGGAGATGGCAACTATATTACTGGGAGTGAGGGGAAGGAGGGAGACTTACTTTTTACTGTAAACACTTGTACCTTGGGAATTTTATACAATAAGCATCTATCATCTACTCAAAAAATAAATAAAATTAAAACAAAACAAAACACAGGAACTGCATGTAAGTTATTTAGGTTGTGTGTCCCATGCACCTAAAAAGGTATTTTGACATATACAAGTCTGCCAGGTATATAATATTAAGATGTGTATGTGCACCCACAAATATTCAGCAAACATGGAGAAGAAACTCAGTATTTTATAATATTAGACCTTACTTGCCTTTTTAAGAGCTAGAACAGAAGAAATGAACTAACAAGGCAGGAAGAAAGAGATGTGCATTATTTATATGGTTCTTCTGTAGCTTCCCAATGTTCTAAAGCAATGGGTCTCTATCTGTAAGATATATAGAATACACCTAAAGATTTGCATTTCTAACAAGTTCCCAAGTGATCTGATGCTGCTGGTCCAGGGACCACACTTTGACAACCACAGGTCTAAAAGATATTTACAAATTAATGACAGCTATCTAATGGCAGTATTGATTCTACAGAATTAAGTATCTATTTTCCTGGTGGGAATTACTGAAAAAATTAAAACATCAGCTTCAGTAATTGAGTTCAGTGAATGGTACAGTGTTTCCCACATTTCAATGCATGTATGTGTATCACCTGGAGACCTTGCCAAGATGCAGATGCTGACTCCACAGGTCTAGGGTAGACCCTAGATCCCACATGTATAAGCAGCTCCTAGGTGACTGTACACCACACTTTGAGTAGAAAGATAGAACAATGGGCTAGGACCTATGTTATGAGTAAAACCAACTACTGACTTTGAGGCATTTAGTCTCTGGTAAAGTAGTGAAGATCAGGGCAAAAATAATACAAACACTCTCCTGCTACTTCCACTGGCTACAGTTTTAGTGCTTTGTATGTGCTAGACATTGCACTAACTGAGCACTCTCATTTAATCCTCAGCCCTTTGAAGCAGGTACTGTTATTTCTGTTTTATAGATGAAGAAACAGATTCAGAGAAGTTCAGTCATTTTACAAAACTCACATGTCTAATTACTGGTAGAGCCCAGATTAGAACCCACAGAGTCAGGTTGGAGAACCCAAGTTCTTCACCACCACACCACAAATGACAGAAGATGTATTAACACAAAAGAAATCACAAAGTATTACAAGAGCTCAGAGGAAGAGGTCATCACAGTTGAGTAGAATTTGTAGATGTTGAAAGGAGAATAAAAGAAGTTGGCCATTCCCAGCCAGAGAACGTAGCAGAGAGGGAAGGAATGAGACAGCAAGCAGGCAGGATTATTGGAGTGGTAGGCAACTGAGATATAGGAAATGAACAGAACAGGCCATAATTTTAGGGCCCTTGAATTTGGATTATATAATAACAACTGCTTCCCAGTGACAACATATACCCATCAGTGGGTAAAAATGCAATTTTGTGTTTACCTACATTTTTTTTTTTTAACTGAAGATCAAAATTTCAAAGCTCTCCCTCCTCTTCTCATATTCTGCTCCCTAATTCTCATCCTGTATCAGGAAATAGGAGAGACAACTAGTGGTATCTGAGCACCTAATACATATGCTGTTCATGGCTCTAAATACTTCGCATATTTTATTTCCTTTTTTCTTCACAGCAGTTCCATGTTACAGTATTATTTTAGAGATGAGACAAATAGGACTCAGCATATTTTATTCTTGGAAGGTTCAAATAAGGGACATAAAAATGTAAATAAGATTGAACAGAAAATACTTTTCATCAATTCAAAACCTTAACAAAAAGATGTTTATCTGCCCTAAGGTGTAGACAACACATTTCAGGATGGAGAATCCACATGACTATTTGCTCATGTGTCTTTTTCTCAATCCCTTAATATTGGCCTTCTCGGGAAAGCAAGGAAGCAGGAGTAGAAAGAAAGAGGAATATGATAGTAGTGAGGCCCTGACTCACTCAAACTTTAGTCCTAAAAGTCTGATTCTATCCTGGAATCACATAATAGTTAATGAGAAAATTATTTTGATTCCAGAGCTGCGCTTACTTAACCTTGAATTTTGCAGGTGGGATCAATAATCTTTTCAGCAAGGCCCACTGTGAATGTTCTGAGATACTAGCCAGGTGACAAAACTGTGCCATCTACTTTGGTGGTTCATGTGTGTAGTCCAGACATTCCTGTGTTTGGCTGGAGGCCCAGGAATGTGCTCAGGATTTGGAAACTTCTTGATGGTTGGGGGCTCAAACAGAGGCTGATGGCCCCTAGCCCCAAGTCAAGAATAGAGTGAGCTCCTCTCCTGCTCTGGTCACTCTCTACCTGCCCCTTCCCTCAGGAATGAGCAGGTGCTGGAGGCCTTCACTTTAACCAGTTGTTTTCCAGCATCTTCTGACAGCAGTGGTTGTTCTTTCAAAACATAAACTAAGTGCTGGAATAGAATCTTTTTTTAATTTTCTTGTCAAACACATGAGAACAATGAGGGTAAGCTGAGAAAATGTTTAGATGAGCAATGAGTAAAATAGGCGGTCTTAAAAAAGCTGAAAGTGTGTGTCATTTTAAGGGCTTCGCATACCTCTTATGGGAGGGCCATCCACTGCCCTCTGTGTTTTCTTTCCCTAAGCTCTAGTGCTCATAAGATCATGGCTTTATAGCCGGCCCACAGCGAGTCAGGCTTGAATGGCAAAGTTTGCACAGCTAGCTCTTAAACAATTACAAGTTGCTGTTATCCCACAGAACAAACGATTCTTTGCTCAGGCTGATTTTTTTTTTTTTTTTTTTTAGTACAAAAATCAATTTGCTTATTTACTCTAAAACATTATTCTGTTCTCTGTTTCTTTTAAAAAAACAAAAACAAAAACAAAAAACTGGATAGCAATTTACTGCTCCTTAATCCAGGCTAGATATAGTTTCTAAAGTAAGCATGCATGACCAGTGTTGGAACTTGTCCAGAAGTAGCAATGAAAAATGTCCCCTGTGATCTTGATTGCATTAATAAACAAACTCATCCCAGAAAGGCAAATGAATTCATTGTCTTTCCTGGGAAGAGGTAGAAAAAAGGTACTGTTGGGGCAGTCGCTATAATTTTTTCATGTTATCAACATTCTTTAACCCTAATCCAAAAATTCCCCTTTGTCACCGGTAAACAAAATTAGACAGTACACTGACTTGGCCAAGTGAATATCTAAGACTAGCAACAGGATGCAGCTAGAAAGAAGTGCAAGGTACTTCCACTCTTCTCATTATCTAAAATCTATACCACTTGTAAAGACTAGATGATGAATAAATTACTAAGCGCAAACTGGCCCTGTGCAATCAGGTACTAAAATGTTGGTTCTCACTTTTAGAGAAACAAGGTAGCTGAATTCAAGGTGGTCGTGTCCTGCCAATTGATTCTTTCCTTTATTCATTTTTTCTTATTCGTCTAGTGTTGACTCTAAATCCAGAGCACATTAATTTTGGTTCCTCTCTACTTAGGTGTATAAGGATCACATGTGCAAAGCAGGAGCATGTTCACTGTCCCCAGGTATATAGGAGTACAAGAACTGCATACACTTTGTGGGCAAGGATTTGGCCTCTTCCTCTAATTAGGCTGACTCGATGTCCAGTTTTAAATGAGACAGAAAATAATGGTACTGTCCTGTTTTAAACGGTATGTATGGTCATCTTACTGACATCTTGAATTAGCTCAGAGACTAAGCTGATCATATGTACTGTTTAAAACGGGACAGTACTGTTGTTTTCTGTCCCATTTAAAATGGGACATCTGGTCAGTCCACCTCTAATATCTAAATTGCTTTTCATTGTGCAGGGCAAAAAAATACCCATTTATTGGTCTGACCTCTATCTAAAAGACATACATACAAGGTCAAGAAAACACTCAGGGCCTGTCATCAGTTCCCACCTCATTGAGGTTCTGACCCACGGGGTCAGATCACCCTGTCTCCTAGCACTCTGCCTCCCACACTGCCCATTCATTCTCAATGCTGAAGCTCCACTTCTCTCTGTAGTGAGGATCCCAGTGGGAGGGAAGGCTGCTCAGGGTAGTCAGATAAGGCCCCACTTTCACATGCAGTACGTCACACATTCCAGGTAGATGAGCAGGGACCAAAATAATTGGCACAGGAATGGAGGGGAGAGAAGCATATTCAACATTGCAACTTGCTTTGAGAAAATGAACAAACTAGCTATTGTCCTTAGTCCATGAGCATGCTTAATTCCCCCTCATTTCCTAAAACAATCCCTCTGCCCACTCATCCCACAGGCCATTCCAGCCACTCAATTTTGTCACAGCTTTGTGGGAAAAAGAAAATATACTCACTGTCTGACTTTCCTCATCTACTTCAGAACTACGCCTTCTGCGTCTATGTTCAAGATGTCATGGGCTGCAGCTGAGGTCACCAGGGACTGCCATATTGCCTGTACTCATCTCACTGATTAAGTTCCTCCCACGGTTTCCACCAAACCCCACTCTGGTTTGCTCCCTCCACTGCTCACCACGCCCTCTCCGATCTTTTGGTATTATTCCTCTTCCTCTTATCTGTCAGGGTAACCAGGGTTTTCTAGAACTGCTTCACTTGCTCCCCAGGCCCTGCCCCGGCTTCTCATCCAGGCCAGTTCCCAGCTTCATCTCCCTCTTGTGTGCTGGCTCTTTCATGGAGTCCTCTGCTTCCTGTCTCTGACACCTGGACCATATCAGGCATGTCCAACCTGCAGTCCAGGATGGCTTTGAATGCGGCCCAACACAAATTCTTAAAACATTCTGAGATTTTTTTTTTTGCAACCCTTTTTATTCTTTAGCTCAGTAGCTATTGTTAGCGTTAGTGTATTTTATGTGTGGCCCAAGCAGTTCTTCCAGTGTGGCCCAGGGAAGCCAAAAGGTTGGACAACACCGCCGGACTAAAATGTTTTCTAAATTTGGGACACTACTTCCCAATCTCCACTCTTTTACCCTCCACCCCCCAATGTCTGCTAGGCCAAATTCTACCTATTCTTTAAAATGTCTCCTTCTTGAGACCTTCAGTTATCTCCCCTCCTTTTGAATTTCCTTGTTGCTTTATCTGCATCTCATTGAGAAGAAAGTTGAAGAAAAAACAAAACAAACAAAAAAATTCAAAATCCAATATCCTTGATAATGTGAACTTGACAAACTATCTTAAATTCTCTGAGCCTCAGAAATCTTCATGTGAATGATGACCAATAACACTTTAAATTAGGACCGAGTATAAATTAGGAGTAATAATAGTACTGATAATGCCCTCAAATACCTTGAAAAAATTAAGATAAGGTATCTTACAACTAATATTTACTTAGATCTCTTGGCTAAACCCTTTACACATTATTTCATTTAAAATTTACACTAATCCACCAGTTGTGTGCCTTGTCTAAATTACCAGGTACCACTGATGTTAGAATAGAGGTTAAGGACAGGGATTTGAGGATATGCCCCTATATTTGCATGGATTTGATCAAGTTTCTTAAACTTGCTGGAAGTAATTTTCCACATCTAAAAATGGTAATATCAATGGTTCTAATTTAGAAAGTCACTGTGAGTGTTAAGTGACATAATGCATGAAATGTATGCATCTTAACACTTTACTCATAGAGAGGGCTCAATCAACGGTAAGTACCTTGTTTATAATTTTGAGTATGTTCACATATATGGGACCCTATGGAGGGACAGAGTGACAAGTAAATGTGTGGAATTTAACCAGTACTTACAGTCGTCCATGAATGAGGGCCTCTATGCATAAGTCCTAAGTGCTCTGAGAGTGGTAAAGACAGCTCTGCTCCCATGGAGCCAACAGTCTCATTTGAAAAAATAAATAAAATTAACGTCAAATTGCCAAACTATAGTCTGTGGTCTAAATCCAGACTGCCCTCCTGTTTCTGTAAATTAAAATTTATTGTTACTCTTTGTATAGTATTGTCTTATCTATTTCTGTGCTACATAGACAGAGTTGAATAGTAGGAAGAGGTCTGAAAATTCTAAAAAACTTACCATTGGTCCTTATAGAAAAAATCTGCTGCCCTCTGAAACATATGACTAATAAATTAAAATGAGCATTAAAAAGAAATAAAAAAGTGTGACAGAGGACAATGGAAAAGAGTTAGCCAGGGGCCATATGTCACACAGAAATTACTGACCATGAAAAGGGAGTGAGTTTTATTCTAAGTGCAATGTAAAGCCTTAGAAGGTTTTTATTTTAGCTGTATATTTGTGTTATTTGGGGGGTGCATTTGTATTATTTGCAGGGGGGTGGCTACTTTTACCATAAAGTACAGCAACCAGACAGATGACTATGCAAAGTATAAATGTACATTTTAATAGTCTGTTATAAAATAAACATCATCCATATTAAGAAACAACATCAGGGGAAGCCGGGATGGCTCAGTGGGTTAAGCGCTCACTTTGCAGCGCTGGGGACCGAGGATCGAATCCCGGCCCCGGCCCGTGTGGAACCATATGCTGAACTGGGAGCTCTCCCAGTTCAGTTCTCTCTCTGTCTCTGTCTCTGTATCTCTCTCTCTCTCTCTCTGTCAAATAAATAAATAAATAAATAAATAAATAAATAAATAAATACAAATATATTTAAAAAAAAAAAAAAGAAACAACATCAACACTCTAGAAGCCTCTCACACACTCCTCCCAGTCAGTCTCCTTCACCATCTATTACTTTCTTCGTGATATTCTTTTCCTTGCTTTAAAAAAAAATAGCCTCACTATCTAATTTTACAATCCTAGCTTTAGTGCTACCTGGTATGATGAATTTTGTCTGTGCATAACCTACAACCCAGAAACTACACTCCCGGGTTTATACTCTACAGAAATGTATACCTAGGTGTACCAGAAAACATATATAAGAAGATTGTAGCTGCTTTGTTTGCAACAGCCTCAAGTCTGGTTTTCATCAGCAGCAGAATGGATCATTTAATTATGGCACAGGTATAAATAGAATCTTATGTAGAAATGAAAATGAGGGGAAGCTGGGATGGCTTAGTGGGTTAAGCGCTCACTTTGCAGCACCGGGGACCTAGGATCGAATCCCGGCCCCGGCCTGTGTGGACCCATATGCTGAACTAGGGAGTTCCCTCAGTTCAGTTCTCTCTCTGTCTCTGTATCTCTCTCTCTCTCTCTCTGTCGAAAACAATTTAAAAATAAATAAATAAATCACTAAAAAAAAAGAAATGAAAATGAATGAACTACAGTGATATGCAACAACATGAATGACTCTTACAAGCATAACTATAAGCTGTAGAAGGTTTTGAGCTGGGGAATGGAGCAGCATGATGCAATGTGTGTATTTGCATAAGATTGCTGGGAATGCTGTGCAGAAAGCTGAGTCAATGGGTGGGAGTACAAGTGGAGCCCTGTGAAGGGAACTCCCGAAGTATTCCCTGGGAGAAATGTCAGTGGGTGGGATTAGGGTGGTGGTCATGGGGATGCAGACATGAGGGTATTGAGATGTTTTGTAGAGGAATACCTGGTAGGACTTGCTTATGAACTGGATACAAGAGGTTAAAAAAAAAAAAAAAAAAAAAAAAAAAAAGGCACATATCCACAGGTTTTGGCTTGGGTGATGGATCCATTTACTGAGATGGAGAAGCATGGGAAGAGGCACTATTTCAGAGGATATGTGCAGGGCACGATGAGTTAAGAAATCGGTGAGAACCTCAATGAAAACGTATAGTACGTAGCTGGGGAGGTGGATTGTGTGGATGAAAATCACTACATAATTCCAATTCCAAAGACAGGCTACTGAAGACAAGATGGACTGTTTCGGAATTAAGGCCCAGGTCCCAGTCCACAGATCTTCCTTTAGCTGAAAATTCCTTTAAATTCACTCTTTGAGATGCAGATACACCTTGGGAGCTGTTATAAATACACAGCTTAGGAATGACTCGGGGGCAGGGTGTTTAATGGAAGGAAGGAGGAGCATGGCAGGCAAATTATCTCCATCCTGATTGTTTTCAGAGAGCCCCTGAGTCTCCCCCTCCACTTTAATGCCACTGACCAAACACGGACCTAGTACCTAAGTTCGGCCGCATGCCAGGCACTGGTGCCGGGTCCTGGGGATACAGCAGAGAATAAGACATGGTCTCTGCTTCTGGTATTTCCTTTTGACTTTATCCCTGAGAGTAGCATGCAATTATGTAATGTCTATTTGAAAGGTCAGTTGTAAGCAGAGAAATACCAGGCAAAAGGCCAAATGATTTAAGAGGTATTGGTACAGTGATAAAGTTTCAGGTAAAGAGCAGTCTCTACAGAACAACCATCACTCCCTTGGACCACCTGGGAGCAAGCTAATCTCCAGCACCTCTTATCAGAACTTCAAAGCTAAAAACATTAATAGTCAGATTTATTGACTGGGATGAAAAGATTAGAATAGTAGGATAATCCTAGGCATTTGGTGAGGAGATGTTCTAAAGGGTATTTTCCTGCTGACTTTCTGGATAGCCAGCTTCACATTTCCCAAAGTAATCTCTCCTATTTTTTTTTTTTTTTTTTTAATTACAGATTGTGCCAAGTCAAATTCTACTTATTCCCCTAATTGAGAATACTTGGTTGTATTTACTAGAAATACTTGTTTTGGTTCTTAAAATCTATTCTAACCTATGTTTATATTTGTTTTACTTGAACTTGCATCTTGATCTGCGTATTTCTTTTGTCAAGATGGCACAAGGAAGGTAAAATATTTCTACTGTAGTTTCAGTAAGGTATTTTAAAATAATTCTTATTGCTTTATTTTCCTAAACACACATTTTTTTTTTTAGAAGTATAAGAAAATACATGGTTGGATTCTGTATATAAGAAAACAGATGTCAGAATAGCAATGGCATGAGATGACCTGAAACCACAGACACATCTGTCTCCTGTCCAGACCTGTCACTAACCTGGCTGGGCAAGCCACGCCACATTTCTTTGTGCTTTGCTTCCTCACCAGTATAACAGAAAACGTGGGCTCCATAATACTGACCCACACCTTTCAGCTCTTTGAAATCTGTGGATTTTCATTTACTGTGGCTCCCACTGGGCACTGTATTTGGCACAAAGGTAAGTTGAGCAGGACTCTACTCACCCATCATGGTAGTCTAAGATCTGATAAAATTTTATTGCTTCATCATATCTCAATCCCATACCTACATGATAATTACTGCTACTACTGTGTCCTTAGCTTATTTTAATATCTGGTATTTGCATTTGATCCCAAAGAGAAGAAATTTTGCAGTCTATCACATTTGTAAGTAGTTGATATTTAAATAATCTTTCCCTGCGACAACTGCTCACCTAGTTGTCCCATAAACCTGTTCAGTAGAGTTATTGTCACAGAGCTGCTTTTCTGGTTTTTAGTCTCCAGCTTTTGCTCCATTTCCTATTATGTCCCATCTCTAGGTCTTTAAGTCTGCTAGGATAACCTACCCACTAGAATTCTGCAAGCTAAAATAACATTTTATGTATATTTTTTAAAATGTACAAAATTCATTTTACAGAAATTTATAATTTTGCATCAGTGTGGAACTAAAGCTAACTGTGAAATCACTTGGGAGGGGGACCTAAACTAGAAGACAATTTGAACCTTCTCAATTGTCTTCCTCCTTCCCTCTCTCTCCCTTCCTTTCTCTCTGCTTTCACCCTCTCTTCCTTTTTCCTACCTCCCTCCTACCCTCTCCAGCCTTTCTGTCTGTCTTCTTTCTTTTTAATTACAAACTGAATTGTAAGATGTAAGAATTTAGCAGGCACTAGAACCAAGATATTAATGTATTTATATTAATTTTAATGTATGTAACATTTTCTGGGACAGACAGTAGGGTATTAAGGTATCTGTGAATTAGTCTAGCACTCCCGAGAAGATTTGCTTACCCCCTACCTGTGTACAATGCGTGGGCTTAAAATCCTGCCTTAGATAAAGTTGCTGTATCTCCTTTCCTCTACTTCTCCATTTTGCTGAGACTTCATCCTTTGTTCTATTCTGTAATTTGGCTCCATTGTTCCGATAGGACATTGATTGATAACATTGTCTGGATTTGTTTTCCTTTTGTTTTCTTGAGAAAGTATGTAATACAAACATTCTTTCTCCTATGCTAATTTCTCAAAGTGGACCAAAGAAAGAGAAAAAGAAGGAAAAAGCAAAACAAGAAAAAAAGAGAGACTGCTACTAGCATTGTTCCCTTACTATTGGTTCATCTTTATTATTTAGAATTAAAATTTTACTTTCCCAAATTATGAACTCAATGTTTTTTCTTTGAGAAAAACTGACAGCACATATTGCTTATTACTTCTATTTGCTTTAATTCTCAGCACCCTGGGGTACCAACCAGTGTGATGGTCTCATACTAGTTCTTATAGGGAGAGAGTTTCACAGCATGCTTGTGGTTTCATGGAATAAACATTTGCCACAATCAATAGGGCTCACTGAAATAGGCAGCTCTAAATCCAACTAAAGTGGCAAAGCTCTGGAAAAATTATCAGGCAAATGTATCAGAAGTAAAAACTATCATTAAGGGTGTAGGAATCTTTTAGAATTGTAATTTCAAAATGATTTGTTTGGAGATTTCCAGTAACATAGAAATGCTAGTTTATGCAGCAAAGAATGATGTAAATATAGGACAGGGAAAATGCGGCTTGCCACAGTTTATATAAAAAAAATTTAGGAAAATTAGGTGACAGACTTAAAAGCATATTATAACCTCAAAAATATCTTAATCCTCAATAATAAATTTTTGCCATCTTCCATGGACAAATCAATAACATTGTTATACTCAGCTTTGCTCAGACTACACCTAGAAGCTGTCTCAACTTGAGTTGGATATAGACACCCTGTAGTGTGCACAGGATACTGAGCCTTAGGGTGAGGAACCAGTGAGGTGAAGCGGTGATAGTATGCCAAGAGAAACAAAAAAGATTAAGAGATATGTGAACAGTGTTTATAAATATTGAAATGTTTGTCACATGAAAAAGGCAGATTTTTTTTCTAAACAATGCCAAATATATCAGAGCCTGAATCAATGAGTAGAATCCACAAGACAATCAATAAAATGAATAGGCAGTTTGGCAATCAGGGAATTCCCATAATCTGAGGCAACTGGGAAAAGGTGCTCCTAGTCAGAGGGTTCTACAGAGGTAATTCCAGCACTAGATAGTTGTTGTTCACACTGAGTGACCTTTGAAGGTACCCCTTACAACATGAATTCTACAGCATTAAATCAAAAGCCATTTGACTCTAACAGCCCATGCATACACCCATTAAGCAAGGACCAATGTTTTTAAAGATGGATAAAATGACTTACAATTTGCTGATTAACTTCAAATTCTGAAGCTGAGATTAAATCTAAAGGAAATGATGATCACTTCTAGTTAAACAGCTACCGTAAATCAATTATCTTCCAATTAAGAGAATCAACTTGTCTCCTTTTGTGAAATTACCTGGTTAGGTAGTCACATGCATAAGGCTATTATATAGTCCATTCAAACTTGGCTTCTCATGAGTGCAGACATTTTGGGATAGTTTGTTAAAAACTAGCAAAATTTTAGGTCTGAGTTTGTCATATTATATTTCATAATTTCATCAAAATTTAATTTGAAAAAACACTTTTGATATCATGGGTTCTATGTGTACACATCTATCAGAGAACACCATTTTTCTTTTATCTTCTGCACACCAGAAATTACTCTGAAAATGTGGCATAAGAAGGCACTGAAATATAATATGACAGTAAGACATATCACTCTGAAAGTCCTAACGAAGATACAAACATTATCCATTGGGGACAGAACAGACGTAAACGTAGCTGATGTTTTAGAGGGAAAAAAAGAAAAATGAATAAAAGCCTTTATTATCAGAACACCATTTACAACAATGAGACAGGTCCTCCCACGTCCCTAATGACCATTAGGACATTAGTTCTTCTGGGTAGGCAGTATCCAGCCACACACTTACAATAGGCAGTCATTGGACACCAAAAGTTAAAGTGATTTTAGATCAGGTAGGTTTGGCCATTACTTACTTATTAATGAAATTTGTGCAAATCAAAGGAGGAACCAATAATTAAAATAGGGAAGATTATATAATGTCAGAGAAAGACTAGCAACACTAAATCCAAGAGAAAAATACTACATGAGGAATGGCAAATGGAGGAAGTAAGAATACACAAGTAGAAAATAGTTTTGGAGAATCAAATGATGCAAGAAAGAAACATAAATGTAATATAAATTCTGTAAGTAAATATTTTATTATTTCATCAATGTTCCACAATTTGCCATTTTTATAATATTTATTCACTGGAAAAACGCTAGTTTCCCAGTGAAATTTTTGAAGATGTCATTCATTAATATAGCTATATAGTATGATCTGGTCAAATGTATTGGTTTTTAAGGAAGGCAGAAAACAAATAGTTTCTTTTAAGCACATGAAATATAGCTATAAACATTTACATTTTGATTTCTTTCATTAAATCAATATTAAAAATTTATACTTTAAAAGCAGTTTTATTCAGTTTTTATTATTAGTTCAAGATCAAAAGGTGCTTTCACTTGTACAAAGCTTAGAGTAAATCATAAAATGGACAATATATCCCTTACCTATAAGAATATCTTTTCTTACTCATTTAAAAAATATTTTAGCTATAAGCATTAATCAGTTTTCCCTTTCTAGATTTTCAGATGTAAAAAGTATAAATATCAATTTCCTGCTTAATAGAAACAAATAGAAAGTAATCCAGATAATTAGTAATACTTGTATTTTCAAGCTGGAAAATGGGTTCAAGGAGAACTGATTCAAAGAGATTAAAAGAAGACAATCAGTAATACCAAATATGTGTTGTATAAAATGACACATAAATTAATAATCTCAAAGTAAAATAAAAAAAGTTAGTAACTCAAAGAAGTGTTACATTTCAAAGATAAAGATAAAGATAGTAGTGAAGTTTCATTACAATAAAAATTTGCAAATACCTTCTTCAACATCTGAGATATATTCGCCATCACTAAGCATTTCAGGGGCGTTGGCTTTACGAACTGCATGATTTAAGTGAACAATGTAAGTGTGTGAAAAATGCATACTCTTGATACTACAACACATTTTAATGTTTCTAAAAACATTTTTTTGCAATGAACTTTCTTCCGGAGATAAATACATTGTCACTCTTTATTATGAACAAAGGATGTTTTAATACCTTCATCATCAGACATATCAAGAACTTCATTCATCGTTTCTGGAACATTCATTTTGTGCTTCTCTGTGACAGTCTAGTAACAAGAACAACAACAACAAAAACACGGTAACTTTAGTGTGAGGAGAATGCATGTCTTTGTGAGACCATTTCTTTCAACGTTACCTGGTGTATTATTAGTTTACTTATGTACTGAATATCTTGAAGCCCCCACATATAATGATATCAAAATTGTCTTTTAGTAGCACTAAGGTCCTCACCATATACACAGCTGAGAAAAACTCAAGGTGAAAGAACCTTAGTGGTGAAGCACACCAGCTTTAAAGAATTAAATGCCTAATAAACTTTTTGAAAGGAAAAGAGAAGAGAGATGTTACTCCTCCTAGACCATTGTTATACTTTTTCATGCCACCCCTTTCTACTACAATAAATGTCCTGGCTGAGGATAAGCCAAATGAACAGCAAGAAATATGTCTTTATTACTTATTAAGGCAGCCACTTATTTTGTCTGCCCTGCCTATGTGTACATTTTAATTCCTAGAATAAATAAAAATATTAAGATTTCATACATTACATAATTTACCAACTATGTATATGAAGAAAATATTTTAGAGGTCATGCATTTGCAAGATTATTTTAACCTCCACAACATTTTTAAGAACTTACAGCACAGAGCCAAGGCCTTATTGAATCTCTTGTTGATAACTTTTTACCTACATAAATTATATCAATCCAAAGACACTGATAGCATTACTCATTAGAAAATCTTAATGACTTAATGTTTTCGTTTTAAAAAGAGTCCTCTTTTAATTCTGAGCATTTTAAAGACCATGGGACAAAATAAGAAATACACTTAAACAAAGCAACTGAAAAAAAAAAAAAAAAGCTAGGCTGTTAAAACTTAAAAATAAATAAAATCCAATGTTTCTTATTGTAATTCTTACAATATTTGGTAAATGTGATTAAACTCACTGTCCTCAATTATCATGTTGAAATAAAGCATTATTTGGTGCCTCTTATAGCATGTAATACTACAATTGGACATTTTTAAAAGTAAACTTTTTATTTTAGAATAATTTTAGATGTACAGAAATATTGTAATGATAGTATACAGACTTCAACAAGTTTCCCTTCTTACTAGTGTATCATATAAGTAAGGTACATTTGTCACAATGAATGAATCCATATTATTATTAATTAAAGCTTATATTTCATTCAGATTTTTAAAGTTTCTACCTAAAGTCCCTTTTATCTTCCAGGATCTCACCCAGGATACCATTTTATCTTTAGTTTTATGTCTCCTCTTGGTTGGGAGAGTTCCTCAGACTTTCCTTGTTTTGAATGAGCTTGACAGTTTGGAGGTGAACTGGTCAGATATTTTGTAGAATGCCCCTCAATTGGGATGTCTCACGTTTTCCTCATGACTAGGCTGGGGATATATGGTTTTGAGAGGAAGACCACAGAGTAAAATGCCTTTTATATCACACTGTATCAAGGGGGTACACACCATCAACATGACTTACCAATGTTGATGGTGACCTTGGTCACCTGGCTGAGGCAGTATTTGTCAGGTCTCTTCATTGTAAAGTTATTCTATTTCCTCTTTCCCTTCCATAGTGTTTTCTTTGGAAAGATGTAATTATGATCAACTTAGACTTAATTAAGAATGGGAAATTACATTCCACCTCCTTCAGGGTGAACTGTTTTCATAAATAATTTGGAAGCCTTTTGTCTGAGAAATTTGCCTCTTCCTCCCTACTTAGTCATTTATTTATCAGTATGGACTCGTAAATATTTATTTCATATTTTGCACATACCCTGATACTATTTATTTGTTGCTCAGATTGTTCTAGCAATGGGCATTGGGAACACGTTCAGTTGATTTCTGTGTCTCTTTGACATATCCTCATCATTTTGAGTATGTGCTTATATTTATTATTTATTTATTATTTATTACATTTATCATTCATTCATTCATTCATTCACTCAGAGGTTGTGGGGGGAGACTTTCCTATTTTTTGGCACAGAATGTTCCAGGCTCATCTTCCATATTTCCTACATCACTTCTAGCTAGATTCAGCCATTTCTCTATGGAACCCTGGATTAGACAATGGTATTAACAATGGTAACAGAAGCATATCTGAATGATAGATCTACTCTGTTCATTGCTACTTAGGAAACTGAGGATTTTAAACAATCCAATTTAAACAGCTTAATTCATCTCTCTTGAATATCACTTCTAGCTACTCAGTTTCCTATGCTTCATGATTATAAAGTCATTAACTCCAATAAAGCATGTTTCTCAGAATTGCCATATCATACGTGGTACTCATGTGGAAGATGCCGTCTTTCTTCTTTTTTTAAAGGTGTTTTTAAAGACCAAAGTCTGCTTATAGAGATAATGAGGCCCCAGTAACTGGCTGTGCAGAGGGTTGCCTATGGTGGAGGCTGTGCTGTGTTTAGTGAACTTGAGATCACAGACTCCACAATGAATGGCAGCAACCCTTGCGTCAACTACATTACATGTAACCACGATAGCAGGCTGACAAGGACGTGTCTCAGCTTGAAATAAATGTCTCAAATGCCACAGTGCTGGGCGAAGTCTTAGGGACGTGGATGGACTCTTCTAATCAATGTGAGCACTTAATTTGATGGAAGCCTCATTTCCTTCATTAGGCCAACTGGACCTTTCCTCTCGGCATGACTTTTGTTTTCCCCCACTTGCAGATACCAAGTTAGCTGATGAGGTTGAGCGTGAAATGGCTCAATTCCTATACATGTTCTGTTTTTCACTAGGAAACCTGAGCCTTGCAATCCTTCTGTCAGTAGATTTCCTGAGGCTGTAACTTTACTTTGTCACTTTATTTTCTCCCGAAGTTTTTTGGGGATCAAAGAAACATTTTGAATTTTCCCAATGGGTAACAAAGTCATTTACATCTAATCAAATCAGATTTGTATTTTGAACTATTATACAAGTGTCATTACTCTTAACAGTGAACAGAAGTCTTCTGTATTGCAGTGACTTCAAAATTTTTATAGCATGGTGATACTTGGCCATTGTTTAATACCTTCTCCTCCTCCCTCTCCTTCCCCACCCTAGAAAGAGCTACATGGAATGTCTGTAAAATTAGGGTTAATATATGTTATTTGTTTAAATTATTTTCTTGACAACTGAGTAATAGATCAAAAGATAATGACTTGCTCAAGAGGTATGTGAAAGCAGTATGTGGGAACTGATCTCTTAAAAACTATGTTGAAGTTAGAAATGTGCCTTGGTTGAGAATCAGCATGCTAGTCTATCAAAGCTACTGTTTTCTCTTTGAAGATTGCAAAATTTGTCTCTCATAATCAGCAAGCTTATTTCGTTTCTAAAGCATATAGATAGCCAAATAATTCAACCTGCAGGTAGCTACAGAACCTCTCAACTTGTGTTTTGTTTTGTTTTGTTTTGTTTTGTATGAAGCACTGTGTATACAAACTGTTTGCAGACACTAACTCTGACTTCTTTCATGTTGGAAGGTGGTAGATGAAAAAAGGAGGCAGAGCCGATAATTCCAAGTGTTCCAGAGTCCTAAACGTACTTTCTACAGAGTCAGTCACAGGTCTGTGTGTTGAGTCATAGAGTCAGGAATAACTCAAGCCTCTGATATGGTACAAGATCTGCTCTTGATTCCAAAGTTACCAAATCCTGATGCAGTTTAAAGGTACCAGGTGGGATTAAGAAAAAAAGACTTATCTTTGAGGCTGCAGCTTATAAAAATGTTTCTGATAGAACAGATTTTCTGGTAAAGATTTACTTTAAACTTTAATAAAACATCTATTATTTTCCTATGAAAGCTCTAGTCAGTGAAGGAAAAAGGAGAGTGGTGGTAAACATCAATTTGATCCCATCTATGTTTTATATTTGTAACAATGTACATGTTTAACAACAGTGACAACAATGCAGCCATTATCATGTGTGAGTTAAAACATTTAAAGAACTTAGATTTTTCAGTCTTCTTCCCCTGCCGAAGAAGGATGTTAAAACATTTCTGCCTTCACTTTATTAAAATTGTTTAAATATCAAAACAAACACATATATACATTGAGCTTTATACAGAAGTAAAAAATCTATAGCTACTAATGCAACTTTTAAAAGGGTAATTTTAGTGTTTGTGAAATTTTCTTAATATCAGAAATGAGAATTTTGGCTTTGCTGAAAGCCAACAATGAGGTGACTGCATTTGGAAACATAGCTCTTAGTCTATGAATGGAGGAAAGAAGGTTCATGTCTGCAAGTCCAGGAAAACTCGGCTGTCTGATAACTGGCTGCCAGGGCAGCCAGGTCCAGCGTCCACTACTTACCGTTGTGGTAATGGTTTCTTCAGTCACAACCTTCAGGGTGTCAACCACTGAGATGTAGCCAAGCCGGCGGGCAATGGCGAGGGCAGTGTTTCCATTCTGGCAAGAAGGAAACATGGACAAGAGATTAGCAAGTCATTCCACAAGTCTCTGCACCTGTGGGTTTCCACATGTGTCACTTATGCAAAAGCTAAGGTGAGTGTCTCATCAATTTCATTCCATTGTCACATACAAAACGCTGTTTCATCAGAGACATACCTTACACAAAACCCACCTAACCTGTTCTAACTCATTCAGCAGTCTGGGCGGTTACACACAGAATCCAAGAAGCTTTTTAATGTTCCAAGTCATCATGGAAACAGACACATATTTGTTCTTATATATATATACATTTCTTATTAGGTGGCAAGGCAATCACTAGTTTCTAAGTGAGAAACACTAATCACATCTCTCTCTGACAGCTTCCAACAATATAGTTATTGTCCCTTTCCCTTCATTCTACTGAATGCTCCGTTCACGCCTAATAATGAA
>PVKE010027634.1:0-21462 GCA_004027555.1 Craseonycteris thonglongyai | reverse complement strand
TCACTAGCAATTAGGGAGATGCAAATAAAAACCACAATGAGATACCATCTTACACCTGTTAGAATGGCTATAATCAACAAGACAAGGGATAACAAGTGCTGGAGAGGCTGTGGACAAAAAGGAACCCTCATACACTGCTGGTGGGAATGTAAACTGGTACAACCACTATGGAAGGCTGGATGGAGATTCCTCAAAAAATTACGAATGCAATTACCATATGACCCAGCCTTCCCTCTACTGGGCATCTACCCAAAAAACTTGAAAACCTTAATCTTTAAAGATGTTTGTACCCGCATGTTCATCGCAGCACTGTTCACAGTGGCCAGAACATGGAAACAACCAAAATGCCCTTCGATAGACGACTGGATAAAGAAGATGTGGTACATTTACACAATGGAATACTAATCAGCGATAAGAAATGATGCAATACAGTCATTTATGACAACATGGATGGACCAAGAGACCATCTTATTAAGCGACATAAGTCAGACTGAAAGAATCAGGAAACATATGACCTCACTTATAGGTGGAATATAAAACTGAAAGTAACAAAGACACCGAGACCTGTGGACACACTCAATAACTTGGTGATTGCCTGAGGGAAGAGGAGGAGAAGGGAAGGAGAGAGGGAGGGGAGGTAGGAGTGGGCACCAGCATTATGGACACACTCAATGGTTTGGTGGTTACCTGAAGAAGGGGAAGGAGAGGGGAGGGAGAGTTGGGTGGGGAGAGGTGGGAGTGGGCACCGGATATATGGTGGTGGAGGGGGACCTGATTCTGGGAGGTGGGCACATAATGCGATGCATGGGTGATGTGATGTAGACTTGTACATTTGGAAACTATCTAATTATTACCAATCAATGTCACCCATTAAATTTAACAATAAAAAAAAAGAAAAAGAAATTATGCTTGTAAAGTTTTTAGCAACACAAAATATTTCTTATAAGTTTAAAATAAAAACTGAATATCATTTGGAAAAAATATGTACACTTACATATAGTAAAATGTTGGACTCAATTTACATAATCAAATCAACATAGTTACTGTATTTTTCTGTGTATAAGATGTTACTTATTGTCTAAAATTGTTAGACCAAAAATTAGGGGTTGTCTTTTACACAGGAGTAACCTGGGTATTGATTTCTTAATGTTGGATTAGAAAAGTAGGAGTCATTTTATACATGAGGATGTCTTGTACATGGGAAGAAATACAGTAAAACACCAAATATCAATGTCTGGCATATAGTAGGCACTTCACCAGTGCCATACCAATGAGTCCGTTTCACCAGCCAAATCAGTGAATGGGTCTGAGCAATCAGGTTTGGCTAGGGAAGGCTGATTGGATCATCTAACCATGGTTTGACATGCCAACTAGTTTGATTACCTGGATTTGATGGCCTTTGTTTGAGTATTTTGCATGACTCTTGCAAATTGTGATTAGACAAGAGTGTTAGTTTGCACATGCCTGGAACACACTGAAAGGGGTCAACCAAGAGAGTAAAGGTGGTTACCTCAGGAAGGTGGCATTGTGATCACTACATTTTATTTTTTATACTAGTAGCCACTATTGTGTTTCAACTTTTTTGCTTTCCTCATCCCTATGAGAATTCCCTACCTATTGCTGCTGGGCGTGTGGGGCTGGATGGGGCTAAGGAAGGTCCAGAAGCAATCCTGGGGATTAGAAGCCCAGTGCCTGTCCCAGCTTCTGGTCATGGCACCCCGGTTTCTCCCAGCCCTCCTCCACAGCCAGCCCAGGGAGTTTGATGGGCTGACCCAGTCCCTGATTTCAGGGGTAAGTGTGGAACTCAGGCCTGGTCAGTCAGAGCAGTAAGACCCCCCGGCCTCTGTGATTGGCTCAGGGAGTCAGAGGGCTGCATCAAGCTATAATACTATGGGTTTACAAACCATTTCTTTCTTCTGTATCAGCTCTGGCCAATATGGGCAGAGCAATAGATGCTGCTTTCAAGCCTGTACCTTAATGTGCCCCCAAGTGAGGCATTTTCTCTGTGGTCCCATGATAACTTTTTTTTGTTGTTAAATTTATTGGGGTGACATTAATTGATATCAACTACACTGTTTCCAGGCCATGATAACTTTTAAGCCTTGCATTGAAGATGGTAGGAACTCAAACTGGGAGGAACCTGGACACCTTAGTGACTACTTGAAGCAAAGCCGTCATCCCCCAAACACACTGGACTGTGGTGTTGAGTAAGCAGTAAGAGGTTTTGAGATTTACGTGTTACCATGGCAAAGTCTAGCCTCCTCTGACAAATATATGACCAAACCCAGGCCAGACTAATTAAAGTCAGCCCTAAGGACTTTGGTTTGGTAAGTTTCTCTCTTTTTCTTGGAATTACTAAGTTCTTAGGACGTAAACCTAGAGTGCTAAGCCCATCACTCATTCACCCACAAGATTTTATTGAACCCCTGATATACTCCTGGCAGTGGCCTAGGCTCACAGGCCAGGACTGCACAGTAGGAAAGAGCCAGACTGAGAAGGAGGCTAACATAGAGGAAAGTTAAGTGGAGAAGCAGAGTATGGTTTTAGACTGCTGGATCTAACCATACCTGAATCATTGCACTCTTTTTTTGTAAACCATTCTGACATTTGCACACAAGTTATAACTGACTCAAACTAGTAACCACTCAAAAAGACTCAAAAGAAAGCTGGTCACAGGTCTGTGTTGTCATCTATAATAGATGGGCTGATTAGAGGCAGGGTGCAGATAGCAGCACATATAGAACTTGCCAGAGTGCAGCAAAAGGCACAAGTGATATGGATGCAGGACTGGGCATGCCCTGGATCTTGGACACGCCCTAAGGTCAGGGGAGGGAAGAAATAGGCACTGAACCTAGCTCTGAGGTTTGACCTGACACACAGCCTGCACTCTAACTGCTCAGGCCAACTCCACCAGCATCATCAACCTTGCTCCTGACCTCAGGCTTGCAGGCCAGCCTGTCCTGGGCTGTGTCTGGCAGTGGGCTTGGATTTGGCAAAAGGCTGCAAGTCAAAACTGAAAGGGACAAAATGAAACCCAATTCATTGCACCTAGCACATGTTTATGGTGCTTCTATCACATTCCATGTTCACTGCTGCTTTGGAAAAAAAGTCTTGAACACTTTCTACATTTTGGGAACCTTATCCTTCCTCCCTCTGTCCATCACTTCTTCCCTCCCACCCTTCCTCCCTTCCTTCCTTTTATTCAACAGTAACTGAACACAGTGTCAGCCAGGCCCTGTGTAGGACAGTGATCACTGAAAAATTCATAGGATATAGTTGCCTCTGGATTCACAGAAAGTGTGCTAGTTTTTAATGCTGTTTACTCAATATTTTTAGCTCTCCCTCCACCTTCTGGGCACCTGATAGGGTCACACTTCTTGACCTCCTTGCTTGGGTGGGTCTGAATGACTAATGATCAGAAAGTGAGTTGGAGCATTTAATGGCTTATGCGAATCTGCCAAAGTCCTTTTTCCCTCTGCCATGGTGACTGTTAACATTTTAAATGGTGGCTGCTTCTTCAGTCTGGGCCATGACGACAGAAACTATAGAGAACTACACATAACCCATTGCAAACATGTACAAGAGAAAGAAACAAACCTTTGTTGTTATGATTCACTAAGAGTTTAGGGTTCTTTGTTATTGCAGCCTGGCCTCCCCTGTCCTGAGTGGTGCACAGTTTTGCCAAAGGACATAACATTAAGTTGAGTAACATTCATCACAGAGATACTTCCATAGCATATCTCCACAGGCCTCCCAAAAATCCCTTCTCAGGGGACTGGGCTCTTCCCCATTTATAAGTCTTGTCTCCTGTGAGGTCCCTGCCTGCACACTCCTCCTCTTCCCATATCAGACTGCACCTGACTTTTCATCATTCTGCCCCGGGGGCCTGGCTGCTGGACCAAGTCGACTTGGGCAGGATGACTTGCCAATAGTCTGGCCTATCTGAGGCTGTGTTAGTTTCCCAGGGTTGCTGTAACAAATTGCCACAAACTTGGTGGTTTAAAACACCAGAAATATATTCTCTTTCAGTTCTGGCGGCCAGAAGTCCAAGGTTGAGGTATGAGCAGGGCCACACTCCCTCTGGAGTTCTAGAGGAGAATCCATTCTTTGCCTCTTCTAACTTGTGGTTGTTGCTGCTGAAAAGGACCACAAAAGTAAATAAGAAACCTCCTTAAATCCTACCACCCAGAAATAACTGGTAAGATTTTGTTAAATATCCTCTCAGTATTTTCTCCAACCATTTATTAATTGTAATTTATTCCAAAAAGTACATTGGGGACATAGGTTCTGGTGAAGATGGAATGATCACAATACCCTATATTTCCTACTAGACGCAATTCAAACTCTTAGAATGTGTGGTGCAGCTATCTGAGGAATCTGAAAAATAAATGGAACATCCAGTTTCTAGTCTGGCATGGTATATTATATGCTTCCATTTATCTGTATCTTCAGTTTCTTCCTTCAATGTCTTATAATTTTCCAAGTACAGGTCTTTTATTTTCTCAGTCAAATTTATTTCTAGGTATTTTATTTTATTTTTGATGACATTGTAAACAGTATTATTTACAATTTAGAAATCTTAATTTCTCTTTTTGATAATTCATTGTTGGTGTATAAAAATGCAACCAATTTTTGAATATTAATTTTGAATCCTGCTACTTTACAGGATTCGTTTATCAGTTCTAATAGTCTTTTAGTGGAATCTTTAGGATTCTTTATATATAGTCATGTCATCTGCAAATAATGATAGTTTTACTTCATTCTTTTTAATTTAGATGCTTTTATTTCTTTTTCTTATCTGATTGCCATGTCTAGAACTTCCAATGCTATATTAAATGAAAGTAGTAAAAGTGAATATCCTTGTCTTGTTCCTGCTCTTAAGGAAATGCTTTTACCTTTTCACTGTTGAGTGAGATATTAGCTGTGGGTTTATCATATATGGCCTTTTTCTGTTGAAATATGTTCCCTGTATTCCCAATTTGCTGAGAGTTTTTATCATAAATGGATACTGAATTTTGTCAAACACTTTTTCTGCATCTATTGATATGATCATATGATTTTTATCCTTCATTTTGTTTAGATAGTGTAACATGTTAATTAATGTATGGATATTGAATCAACCTTGCATCCCAGGAATAAAACCCAGTTGGTCATGGTGTATTATTATTTTAATGTATTGTTGAATTTGGTTTGCTAATATTTTGTTGAGTATTTTTGCATCTATATTCATCAGGGATATTGAACTATAATTTTTTTTTTTTTTGTAATGTCTTTGTCTGGCTTTGGAATCAGGGTAATGGTGACCTCATAAAATGAGGTTGGGAGCCTTTCACCTTCTTGAATTTTTGTAATAGCTTGAGAGGGGTGGATATTAATACTTCTTTGAATGCTTGGTCAAATTTACCTATGAAGCCATCTGATCCAAGTCTTTTGTTTGTTGGGAGTGTATTAAATTACTGATTTAATTTCATTAGTAGTAATTGTTCTATTCAGACTTTCAGTTTATTCTCTATTCAGTCTTGTAAAATTGTATGTTTCTAGGAATTCATTTATTCCAGATTTTGCAATTTGTGTCAAGGCATTTTGTTTGTTTGTTTGTTTGTTTTAATCTTTGATTTTCTGCAATTTAGATATCATATACCTAGGTGTAGTTTTATTTTGTTGTTGTTTGCCGTTTATCCTGCTTGATGTTTCTGAATTTCCTGGATCTGTGGTTGGTTCTGACATTAATTTTGGGGAAATTATCATTGTTGCTTTAAATAGTTCTGCTATTTTCTCTTTTTTATTCTCTTTCTGGTATTATCATTACATGTAAGTTATGCCTTTTGTAGTTGTCTCACAATTTTGGATTTTATGTACTTCTTTTCAGTTTTTTTTCTGATGGTTTTTCAGTTTTGGAAGTTTCTATTGACATATTCTCAAGTTTAGTGATCATTTCCTTGGCCAAATCCAGTCTACTAAAGAGCCCATCAAAGGTATTTTTCATCTATGTTACAGATATTTTTTACCTCTGACACTTTTAAAATTCTTAGAATTTTCATTTCTCTGTTTTCATTGTCCATCTGTTCTTTCATGTTGTGTACTTTTTCCATTAGAGCCCTTAACATTATTAATTATAGTTGTTTTACATTCCCAGTTTGATAATTCCAACATCCCTGCCATAACTGAGTCTGTATGATGCTTTCTCTTTCTCTTTAAACTGTGTTGTTTTTGCCTTTTTGTATGCCATGTAATTTTTGGCTGAAAGCAGACATGATGTGTTGTGCAAAAGGAACTCCAACATATAGGTCTTTAGTGATATGGTGGTATGGTATGCAGGTAAGGAAAGCACTCTAGAGTCCTAAGATTAGGTCCTAGTCTTTTAGTGAGCCTGTGGCCCTCAACAGTGAATTTCACAAGTACTTCTCATTTTTTATCTCCTTAGGTGGGACAGGATGGATAGAGGAGGCTGTGTTTGGCTATTTCTTTTCCTCCATGTAGAAGGCCATGGAGGGGCTGGTGATAGGTATTCTCCTTTCCCGGGGGTCACCCAGACTCTGCTAAAATACCACTAGGTTAAGTTCTGATAAACTATTAATAGTTTCTCTTAAGACAGACCTTTGTTAAAAAGTACCAGGTACTCTGGCATATTTCAGAATGGTTACAAGTAGGTCTCACTTTATATGGCATCTAAAGAACAAAATAAGCAAACAAACAAAACAGAAACACACTCATAGATACAGGGAACAAACTGACGATTTCTGGATGAACAGGGGCAGGGTGAGTGGGTGAAGGTAAAGTGATTATGAAGTATCAATTGGTAGTTACGACTAGTTGAGTGGATGTAAAATGTACTGTAGAGAATAAGTCAACAATATTGTAATGACTATGTAGAGTACCAGGTAGGTGCTAGACTAATTGGGAGGATCATTTTGTAAATTATATAAATCTCTAACCATTATGCTATACATCTGAAACTAATATAAAATAATATTGAATGTCAACTGTTTGATACTTGTTATGTAAAGCTAAAAAATGTCTCTCCAGATTACCCTTTTTAGCAATGGCTACCGAGGTAAGGCATATTAAACAACAACATTTATCATTCACCATTGTAAAAAAGTAATCGAGTTCCCATTCTTCATTGAATTGATAAGTTTTCGATTTTTTTCGGTTTACTACTCATGTTCATGGGTATACTAGAATGCAAAGAAATATGACAATTTAAAGAATAAATATTGAATTAAATATTTTCCTAGAAAATTCAAAAACTCATGAACTGCGGCAATTTTCTCTGTTACATTGAGAGAAAAAATAACAATACTGCATATTACGATCGGGGACAACAATACAAGTATTTTAAAATCTAATAGAGACATATTCAAATTTACAAGAAGTATGTTAAAGTTACAATATATTTATTATGGTTTACAATACTGACTTCTAATTTAAATAGAATTATTGTTATTCCTAATATATTTGTAATACTGTCCCTTATTTTTCTCTCAGTGTAATGACCACAGTTTAGAGATCTGTTGCAGAGAATGCTCACTTATCAAGTAAATAGATAGGTAAGAAAAGCAATTTAATGTAAAACAAAGAAAAGGTACTTACATTTTAAACAGAAGAAAAATTGAAACTCAACGTGGTCACCGAGGATAAATAATATTGATTGATAATAATACTGTTAATACAAAAGAAAAGAAGCTACCGTATGACTCTACCAAATATTCAAGCTAACTGACTGTGATCTTCGATGAGTCGAGTCATAACTGTTGCGTTCACGCGTTGCGTCCGGTGACAAGTGTAACACATAAATCAAAATGTATTGTCTGGGTGGGCGGTGATCACAGTGTCAGGCTGTCAGAATTCTAGGAATTTATGACCTTGGCAAATTCCCAGAATGCATTAAACTATTGCTAGAAAGTTTTGTCTTCTACAATCGCTTCAAAGTCCATGGTACACAGGATTCCACCCCAGACATTGCGAGTGATCGATGATCGACCAAAATTGGCCTCACAATCGAAGGGTTGACCCCGATCGACTTGTTGGCCACCCCTGCCTTATGCTATTTAAGCAGTTCACGCCCCCAATTAGCCAATGTTGGGTTTGGGTAACTTCTGCTCTGTTTTTTTGTATTCCAGCTCCAAACCCATAAAAATCTTTCCTTGTCCTTCCAGGTGTTTCCATTGCTATGCCCTGGGTGTGTTCTTGTTCTTAGAACCCCAGAGGACCTTACTTTCCCCTCTTCTATGACCCT
The DNA here is from genome assembly GCA_004027555.1 of Craseonycteris thonglongyai. NCBI lineage: Eukaryota > Metazoa > Chordata > Mammalia > Chiroptera > Craseonycteridae > Craseonycteris > Craseonycteris thonglongyai. The sequence continues at coordinate 13,223 of PVKE010027634.1, read as the reverse complement.
TATTGTAATATATAGTTAGGGCCTTTGTTTGTCAGATGAGGATACAGTACTTCTTGAAGAGGTTGGGGGGAGGCATTCATCTAGCTTATCTTGATATCTCTCAATTTTAGCCCAGAGCTTCATAATTTCGAGTACTCGTAACCCCTTTTTCTGAACTGAGATGCTCAGTCTCCTTGGGAAGAGGATTTGTGCATAGGTCAGCTAGGGAGCTCTCCCCTCCAGAGGCCTGCAGGCTCATATGTACTGGAACATCGGAGAGTGACCTCATAAAGCAAGCGTTCTCCTTGTGGACCCTTCTTTGTTGCCTCTGGAATCTAGACGCCGAGGAAATCTCTAAGCAGAGGTTTTCCGTTGGAGGATAAAAGGAAGTACCGGTAATACAAATGGAAAATTTGGAAAATGTCTCAACACTTTTATCACCAGACCCACACAAGAGTCATTTCTAGTTCACTGCTGGATAATGCCTCATCAATGTTCCATGCAAGATGGAGGATGATTCAGTAAGGATTCTGTATTTCTATTGCTTGTTATGAATGCACAGATGGCAGGGTAGGGGCAGAGTCCCCATGCTCTGTCAGCCTCTTCCCACAGGCACTCATCCACTTCTCCAGTTGAGGTGCGCATCCTCGCTCATCTGATTTCTCTGACTGAGGTTGGTGAAGGCTGAGCCAGACATTTTGCTTCTTCAGCTTTAAATCACAACTGGCTGGTTAAATCAAACATTGTCACACTCTTATTTGACCTTTGGACTGAATGACTAGTTCGACTTTGTCCTGCTTTTGTTACTGTTAGATAATTTCAAGGTTTTTCTTTTCTTTTAAGGTAATAGACCCTATCTCAAATTAGATAATGAAAATTATACACCTTATTTTTATAGGTTATAAAAGTATATACGTTCTCTCTATATTTTTTACTGTTACGAGAATGTGTTCCTTTATTTACACGTAGGGGGAAAAGTAATACTCTTTCTTTGAGAAAAATTGCAAAGCACAGATAAAAGCTTCCCATAGGTGCCCCAGCCCCACCCCCCCACCCCCCGTTTAGCCCTCAGCTTGTGGGGGCATGCCTCCCATGCGGAAGGCCCCTGCCCGTTCCCACCCTGTGCGGCCCCCACCCATCTGTGTGGAACAAAACCATGTTGAAAACTGATGACACACAACTGTGAAGACTGCTGTGGGCCCTCCCCCATCTCTGTGTCTCTCTCTGTCAAAAATAATAGAATAAAATAAAATAAAAAATGAATATAAATAAACTGGAAAAAGAACCCAACATCACTGCTGTCAACATTTTAGCGTATTTCTTGCCAAGTATTTTCTTTCTATTTTTGCACAGTTGAAATAATTTTGAGTAAAGAATCTTGTATCATGTTTTGTGTTTGTGTTTTACTATCTAGAGGATCATAAACTTTTTTCATAGACATTTTTTAGCATCTGTATAATAGTCCATGAAATGGATAGGCTATAATTTACTTAGCCAGTCTTTTTTGTTAGACTTTTAAATTGTTTCCAAGTTCTCATTACTGTAAATGATGCTGGGATAAACACACTTGGGAAATTTCCATTTCACTGATTAGTAGTGTTACTGAACATTTTGGGAGAAGTTCATTGCCATTTATGTTTGTTTCATGAGTTGATTGTTATTGCCCATTTTTTCTTAGAGTGTTTAGTTTTTATGGATTTGTAAGAATTGGTATGGGTGATTATTTGATTATTATCCATTTTATTTATTAAACTGATAACATGGGGAAGCCGGGATGGTTCAGTGGGTTAAGCGCTCACTTTGCAGCCCTGGGGACTGAGGATCGAATCCTGGCCCCGGCCCATGCGGACCCATGTGGATCCATGTGCTGAACTGGAGAGTGCCCTCAGTTCAGTTCTCACTGGGGCAAGACCCCGGCCCAGTTCCTGCCCTGTGCAGCCCTGTCCACCTGTGAAATGAAACTATGTCAAAAACAATAAAGATAAATCTTTAAAAACAAACAAACAAACAAACAAAACCGGATAACATTTAGTTTTACTTACATTACATCCCCAGTGCTCACTGTAATGCCTGGCAGGTAGTTATCCCTGAATAAAAATTTGTTGAATGAATAATGAATGAGTTGAGTAGTGGTCACTCAATAAAAATTTGTTGAATGAGTAAATGAAGATGATGCTTTGTTTTGCTTGAGAAGGAGTGGTAAATGTTCTGTTTCAGAGGTCTGGAGAGAAAGAACTGAGAAACTAAATAGGGACAGTCTACTCAGTGATTGTCATACAAATTTCAGTGGTAATTCAGTCAGCATTTCCTTGCAATTTTAAAGTATATGTAAACTTATATTCACAGAAGGGGGAAAGCAAACCCTAGTACATACCAAAAAATGTGTGCATTGTTTGCTGGTCTAGTACTGTTGTAAGATAATCATACCTCTTATTTAACTTTTTTTTTTAAAGACTTATTTTTATTGTTTTTGACAGAGAGAGAGATACAGAGACAGAGACAGAGAGAAGGGGGAGGGCCCAGTACAGTCTCCATAGTTGCACATCATTGGTTTTTCCACATAGTTTCATTCCACAGGTGGGAGTGGGGCTGCACAGGGCAGGAACTGGGCCGGGGTCTTCATCCCAGTGAGAACTGAACTTGGGGCACTCCCCAGTTCAACATATGGGTCCACATGGGCCGTGGCCGGGATTCGATCCTCGGTCCCGGGGGCTGCAAAGTGAGCGCTTAACCCACTGAGCCATCCCGGCTTCCCCTTATTTAACTTTTTAACAGGAGGAAATATACTAAATTTCAGGCATTTGTGAAAAAATTCATAATGAGTCGTCTCTTTAAAACAGTTATGATTATCACTGTCTCAGTGAATGCCTTTTTGGTGCTCTTGGGGACTGATTTTGAAACAAAGTACAAATTGTTCAGATTTTTGAGGAAAGCAGACAAAATTGATCCTTTTTTTTTGTTTCACTTGTTTTAATTCTGAAAATGTTATGATTTTTAAGCTATTTTGTTTAAGAAACTTTTCTGTGGAAAAATTCTATGTGCTTTTAAAATATACTCTAAAATCAGAGAAGATGGTGGCAGCAGTAGCAGTGGTGACATGGTTTGTAAATTTCTGTGAATCCCCTCTTTAAAAAAAGGTAGAGCAACTAGATAGCAACACCAAAAAACCCATGGGCAGCATTTACATCAAAACTAGTTAACAAGGTTTTCTTACCAAGAGCCACAACTGTATAGTATTAGACTCTCTGGGAGAGGAAGTAGTAAGAGGGAAGCAACTTGTTACATACAAGGAATCCTCAATAAGATTAATAGCTGATTTCTCCTTAGAAGCTCTGGAGGACAGAAGGCAGTGAAAGGACATATTTAAAGTGAAGGGAGCACCACCCTCCCTGCTGGCCAAGGTCTACCCTAGAGCCCAGCCACAGGCCTCTGATCAGCCTTGGCCCTTGTAGGTAAGCACGGGACGTGTGCACATGCAGCATGCACATGCAGATGCAACGTGCATGCTGACATGCAGCCCACGTTTGACCTCAGGTTTTCTGTCTTTAAGCAGAGCCTTATATCCAAAAGTTGTTCCCCGGGGACCACCAGGCCCCCTGGCTGTAACCCTTCTGTGGCCTGTGGGATATTGTGAGACCCCAGGTCCCTAGGAGCACAGAAGTGACCCTGGATTATGCGCCCTCTGTACACTGGTCAGCTGGCCAGGGGAATTGGAGGTGCCAAAGATGGGGACCTACACCTCTGCTAGTTTATGTTCATTGGAGTCTAAATGAGGCTTTAACAGAGTCACAGACTCCATGTCCAATGCCTGGAACATTCTTGGCTTTGTCCCCTGATTAATTAGAATGGCACTCTGTCTTCCGCCTCATGGCAATAAACCTGTATCACGAGGAACTAGTTTCTGTTGTTTTACACAGAGAAGTTCTGTGAGCCCCTGCTCATCTGCATCTCAGCCAGAAGAGCCGCCTCCTGAAGCACCAGGCTCGCCTTTCTCCCTGCCTTCTCCTTGGGGCTCATCACTTCCCACACATTGGAGTGGCTGGGCCCTGCCCAGAGGTGTTCTCCACACCCAGATGCCCCAGGGCCAGGAGGGCAGCTGAGGCTCGACTCAGAGCCCAGGAGAGCTAAACTGGGGCTAGGAATTGCTTCTCCGTAGAGATTGGAAATTCAGTCAGGTACCTACTAGGGGCCAGGCTACAGGCCCCGAAAGCCCTGGGCTTCGTCCAGGAAGGGGATCTGGCCTCTGGGGATCTGGGCACCCATCCTTGGGATTGGATCACTGCAGCTCCTGGACTGTGGGGAGTGGGGCCTGCCTGCTTGTGGTTGAAGAACGTGGCCAAGGCCCACTGGTCAGTCCCACACAAGCTTCTGGAGAGTGTGGCCTCTTCTCCACTGCCGTCCTTAAGGCTGCTGGGCTTTGACCACAGGTAGCGCTGGGCCTGCCGCTGGCCTGGAGGTGTGTGTGGGGCCTGTCCCTCACCCTCTGCAGTGCGTCACCTTCTACCATTCCGTGTATCCCCTTTCCTGCCCGTGCAGACTTCATTTGCAGAATGTGCCCCACGTAGCATTGCTCATGTGGGCTCACCTCTTCAGTTTTGGTTATTCTTGGGAAAAAAGTTGTGTCTCTGCCTCACAAGGAGGGAAGCAATTTTTCATATCTCAGCTCTTTTGGAATTAATCCCAAACACTTGTTTTCTTCTCCCAAGGCCAGGAAGGAGGCATCTTTGCAGACAGCTGCTAAGCCAGTGCCTGTGCAGGGCCATCCCAGTACTTTTGGGTTGTCTCTCTGCTTCCCACATTACCCCAGTGTCCAAACATCACAGTCCTGTGTCCCAGCTCTATCAAGTACTTCCTTTTCTAATGTTAAGCCAACAGTTTCTTGGCTTCGATATAAAAGGGCCTTAGTGGTTGCAGGTGGTGTCATGAGGCACAAGGCTTGAGAGTTGGTCCCAATTCTGCCACTGTATTAGAGTGTGACCCTGGCCAAGCCATTTTGCTTCTCTGAGTCTCTGATCCCACATCCTGAAATGGGAAGGTTGATAACACCCACCGACCTTGAAATGATGTCTGTGACAGCATCTAGGTAGGTGAACACATATTGAGCACCTACTACATGCAAGACTTGTGGGCATGAAGAATGAATGATGAGGACCATACACTGCGTTCCCCAGGAGTGGGCATTGTAGAGGGAGGTGAAGACCAATGCCCATTTCACAGGGAGGTAGACTGAGGTCACAGGATGGAGACCTGCCTCTGAAACAGGGTCCAGAAAGAATGGCAAGCCATGGTCTTCTCAGCCCTCTTCATTCCTCCTCTCAGAGTGGCTCCCCTGCTCCTCCTGGGCCTCACTGAAAAGCAGGAGCACAACACCTTGGGATGACCATGAAGCCAGGCAGGGGGTCATGTACAGTGGTTCGCAGTGCTGATAAAGAGACTACCTGTGGCTGCACTGGAGGATGGAGGAGGCCAGGCACTGGTCACTGATAGACTGGCCCAGCCCTCAGTCCAGGCAGAGTTTCCTCCCTTCATCCAGCCATTTACTGAGCATCTAGCACCTGCTAGGCATGGCCCTGGACCCTGGGGACAGCTGTGGCCTGCAGCTGTCTCGCCTCATGGCCGTGCCTCTGCCTTGCAGACGCTCATCACCGCTGTGGGGCAGACAGCCTACACTGCAGCCTCCGTGCTCATTGTGTTCTTCGTCCTGATGTTCATCTTCGTGGTTCTGGGCTTCTGCCTATTTGGAGTTCCAGACCAAGGGGACCTGAATAACTGGAGGACCCTGGCTGACGCCTTTTTCACTCTCTTCAGCTTGGCCGCAGTACTGTGTTTGGGAACAGTGGTGGGGAAAGGGCCTTGAGAAGGGGCTGCCGGCTGGCGTGAGCTCATGAACATGCTGGACTTCCCATGGACCCTTGCCCATGTTCAGGTACTTAGCTGGCTGGGGAGGCTGAGGCCAGCCTCCCAGGACTACACAGAGGCCAGGACCCTGGCCAGGGGTCCATCCCGGTCTCTAATTTTCTGAGTCCCTAGAGCATTCATTCCCATTTGTCCCACAAGGTTGTATAACTTTCAGGGCATTCTCAAAAGATAATTCATTTGGATTAGGTTTCAATTAGAAGTGAAACCCATGTTATGTAGTCCTTTTGGGAACAGACTATCACAAATCTGCTCATAAGCCTATAAAGCCCAAGTCTAGAAGTTTAGACTCTCTTGGACTCTGGGAAGACTGGGATCTTTCCAAGTGAGGACCTGGCAAAGAGGTAGTGTCTTTTGAGAAAGAGAGGAGGCCTTTTGGAGAAGAGCTCAGGGCACTTTGTCCAGAAGTGGCCCCCTAGGGGTGCCCTGAACTCCCAGGCCACCACGTATGCACTGGGGTTAGCGTATTGTGGGGGTGATGCTGAGGGGAGTAGAGCCAGCCTCTTCAGTAGGGTAGGTGAGCAGTAAACCTGCCTTGCTGGGCCATGGCATGCAGCGAGCCCTCCCTTGTCTGAGCAGGTTGATGGCTGGACAGATCTGCAGGAGCAGCTGGACAACCGTAATTTTGCTCTGAGTCAGGCATTCACCATCATCTTCATCTTGCTTGCCTCCTTCATCTTCCTTAGCATGTTTGTAGGCATGATGATTGTCCACACTGAGGTGAGGCTCCGCATGTAAGGATTGGCTGTTGGCTTAGGTGTGGCAGGCGGGGTTGTGGGCCGAGTCCCCAGGGAGGACCCTGAGCAGTCACCCTCTTAACGTGGAGGGGATGTGGCCAGGTGGCCCCTCCCTACCCCAGCCCAACTCTTCTTTCTGAGCCAGTGACTTGCCCTGTCTGGTGATGGTGGCCAGCAGGACAGGGGCATGGGAAGTACTGCCGCTGCCTTGGTAGCATGAGCTGGGGGCTGGTCCTTTATGGAGGGGCTCCTCCGGCTGAGGGGCCTAAGCAGAGGTGCAAGGCTAGGGAAGAAGAAAGACAGGGGCAGGTGTGCATCAAGAACCTTCCCTTGTCTCATCCTGCACTCCCCAGGCCTCTATCAAGAAATATGAGCAGGAGCTGATGCGGGAGAGGCACACGATGCTCCTGGAAGAGAAGCAGGTGATTGTAAAGTGGCAGCAGGAGGAGGTCAGCAGGCTGATGCAGGCACAGGTAGGTGATCTGCACAGGTAGGTGGACAGAGAGAAGAACAGTCAGGGCTGAAGGAATGGTCAGGAAGAGGGCAGGTGGCCTCAGGCCTCTGTGGCCTTGGGTAAGGCATGTACCTACCCCCTGTATTTTCTATAGCCAGGCTTTCTCCTCTGCATTTTTGTATTTTTCTGGACCTCTTAGAGCAGGCATGGCCAACCTATGGCCCAGGATGGCTTTGAATGAGGCCCAACACAAATTCTTAAAACATTATGAGATTTTTTGGTGACTTCTATTTTTTTTTAGCTCACCAGCTATTGTTAGTGTTAGTATACTTTATTGTGGCCCCAAACAATTCTTCTTCCAGTGTGGCCCAGGGAAGCCAAAAGTTTGGACGGTGCTGTCTTAGAGTATTGAGAGCTGGGATCGTGTATCCCTCTCCTTCACGGTCAGAGCTACACCGCTGCACCCCTGCTCTTGAGGGCTCTTGCTGAGCTCAATGGGTGCCAGGTAGGCACGGCCCCATCCACTGTGTGGATGAGGCCATGGAGGCCCCGACAGGTGTCACTAACCTCGTTTTATCTAAACCGGAACAAGAATGAACACAACAGGCTGGGCATCTCCTCTTTTCAGCCTACGTGCTCAGTTCTCGTGGTGTTCTGCCAGGTCACCGTGTGTTCTCCCAGGTCACCGTGTATTCTCCCCATGTGGTCAGTGCACCCCCCTCAGCCTCTTCTCTGAGGCACAGACCTCTGTCTTGACGGTGCCCAAGGTAGGGGAGGCCGTGCCGGGCCACAGCCAGGTTCTCATCGCTCATTCCTGTGTTATCTGTCCAATGTCAGTGATGACGGCTTACAAGGCTGCCGTGGTCGGTGGGGGTGGGGGTCCAGGCTTAGGAGGGGCTGAGGTGAACCTGTGATTAGGCTCAGGACTCACTCTGGGGCCAGGGTCAGCCCTCTGCCTGGGCCCTTTGTCGAGGGTCCCCAGGACTCTGCATCTTGAGTGCCACCTCCTCCTCATTGATCTCTTTGTGCTTCCCTCTCCAGGAAAATGTTGACTGTAAAAGTTTCAGTGAGCTGGTGGAGCGCTTTAAGAAGACCCTGCAACACACTGACCCCATGGTCTTGGATGATTTTGGCACTAGCCTACCCTTCATCCACGTCTACTTGTCCACTCTGGACAACTAGGACACTACGATCTACAAGTCAGTCCAGCCCCCAGATCCTAGCCCAAGGAGACCAGGCCTTTCCTGGTCCCCTGACTTCCACGTCAGGTGCCCTGGAAGAGCTCGGGGTGATGGCCCATGTGCTGGGTGGGCAGTGAGCCCCTTCTTAGAGCTGCAAGATTCCATGTGTGCACAGGCCCAAGGCTGGGGGACTCTGCTGCCCTGCCCCTCCCCAGCCCACCCTGACCTCCTTCCACTTTCCAGGCCCCTCCTTACTAACCCTTTTCAGAGATCAGGCACTGAGCTTTCAGGCCTGGTTCTGCCACTACCTTCCTCTGTGCCTCTGGCCGAGTCTCTGTCACATGAGGGCCTGCTGGGCTGATTGTAAAAACAGGGTGAGCTTGGCCTGGCCCAGGGCAGTGCTTAGTGTAAGTTAGCTGGGCCTTTAACTGGCTGTTGCTGCAAGAAGTGGTAGTGTGTGGGCACGCAGGAGCCACAGTGGGTTCCTGAACAAGGAAGGACACGATTAGCCTGGCCTCTTGACTGAAACCCCCTCGAGGGCTTCATGGACTGGAGGAACTAAGAGAAGGGATCAGAGAGCGCCCAGAGTGGCCCCAGAGTGGGCCCTGCAGTGTCTGGTCACCTTATTCAGAGCCCGGGAGTTCATTGGTTCCACCCTGACACATGTGGTGAAATAACTTACTACTCCAGGGGCCACAAGTAGAGTGGCAGACCCAGAGTCCACCCCAGCCTGATCGGGCTCTGAAGTCCTTGCTTTTCCTTGAGCCCACACACCTGCCAGGTGTGATGTACATGCAGGTACAAGTGTGTGATGGGCCGGGCCTGAGTGGCATGGAGCCCACCTGAGCGCAGGCCCCTCTTCGGCTCCACTTCCAGGTTTCAGGAGCTGGACTGTGAGATGGTGCATGTGCTGAGCCTGATGCTTGAAGACCTGCCCCAGAGCAAACAGTCCCACTCCTCAGACGAGGTGGACGAGAAGAAGCTCGGCATGGGCACCCCGTCACTGAGGCCCTCGAAGGCTGTGCCAGGCCCCGTTAAACACAGGTTTTCCCACTTGGCTTCATCATGGTTGCTGTGATTGTGGCATTTTCTTTCCTTTGGGGGTTGGGTCTGGGTAGGTGCCCATGAAGCCTGATTCTCTACCCACCCCCTCACGCACATGACACAGCTAGACCCCGGGAGTGGGGAGGACGTTCAAGACTTACCCTGAATGGAGGCCATATTCAGGGGCCACACCGGCTCTCTCCTCCCTTGACCTCAACAGCAAATACCCACCGTGCTCCTGGGGAAGTGGCCTGAGGACCCCAGACCAAGAATAGCCTCTAACAACAGCCCCCAAGAGCGTTTGGCTCCTTCGAGCTGGTGTAATGGCCTACTTCCCTCTTGCAACCTCTGCTGGGCTCATCTGGGGGGTGCCCCACATCTGGCGGAGCTATTTCCCTTTGTTGGCCCACTGCTATGGGGATCCCTCTTTGGAAGTCTCCTCTGCTTTCCCCTTGGCTCACAGTGGCTGTGGTGCTCCAAGGGGTGCCACCATGGCTGGCAGGTCTATTGTGGGCATGGGGCTCTGGGCGGGCTGCCCTGGGGGAGTGGCTGATGGGCAACACCAGGGCGCCTCATCCAGGGCCAGAGGAGTGGTGGCATCAGGCGCTTAGGGCTGCTTCCCCGTATGGTTGCTAGGGCTCTCTACTGAAAATGTGGGATTTTCTGTGGCATTGCCGGCTAACTGATGCCCGGGGTTGCTCAGGTCCTCGTACTGCCCTGGTCCAGCCATGGTGGAGCTGTCGGGAGGCCTGGGTTGGGCGGGGTAGCTGTTACCCCTGGCTCCCAATGGGCCTTCCCAGAGGCCCAGCAGTGCCCCCTCTGCTTCATTGCTGGGGAGTATTCTTGCGACCTGTCCCCTTGGCAGTGCCATCTCAGAGTGGGGGCAGGTTCTGCATGGAGCTGGGGATGGGAGGAGACCAGCACCTATAGCTGAGTGCAGAAAGGCCCCAGACCCACACTGGGGAGTCAGCTCAGAACCTGTAAGGGGTGGAATTGAGGGTGGCTGCATAAAAGGGTCTCATGGGTGGGCCCATGGGCTCCAGGCCTGGGAGACAGCACCCCTGAGGCCAGAGGACAAGGGCAGGTGGAAGCCTTTACAGTGATACCTTGGAATGCGAACGCCCCAAAACTCAAACAACTTGGAATCCGAATGAAAAAATCAAACAAATTTTGCCTCGGAATCCGAACGCTGATTTGGAATCTGAACTCCAATACGTTGTTCGTGTGGGACGTATTGACTGTATGGCCCATAGCTTTATCCGAAGTGTCTTTGAGAACAATGAATTCTGCCTGGAAAAATCTCTGGCCTGAATGTGTTGCTGCAAGGGGTGTAGAAGGTGTTGAAGAACCATCTGTTGTTCCTGACATCGTATCTCTGGGCCAGTCTATGGGTTTGGAAATCAGCAAAGAGGATGTGAACGAGTTAGTGGACAATCACAGGACTGAGCTGACAATGGAAGAGCTTCAGCACCTCAACCAGCAGCAGCAGCAGAAAGAAATCTCAAAAGAAATTTCTTCTGGGGAGGGAGAAAGAGACCCTGGAACCCTTCCCTCTGGTGAAATCAAGGACCTTCTTAGCATGTGGTCAGAAACCCAGGCACGGAAGCTGGAATGGCTCAGTGGCTTACGCACTATCTTTGTAGTCCTGGAGACCAAGGATTGAATCCCGGCCCCGGCCCGTGCGGACCCATATGCTGAACTGGGGAGTGCCCCCAGTTCAGTTCTCACCAGGGTGAGACCCCAGCCCAGTTCCTGTCCTGTGCAGCCCTGCCCACCTGTGGAATGAAACTATGTGGAAAAACCGATGATGTGCAACTGTGGAGACTGTTCTGGGCCCTCTCCCTTCTCTCTATCTCTGTATCTCTCTCCCTCAAAAACAATAAAAATAAATCTTAAAAAACAAAAACAAAAACAAAAGCCCAGGCAGCTGTTGAGAAGTGGCACCCCAGTAAAACCCTAGTTGACAGGTGTGTTAAGTTGTTTGATGATAACATCATGGAACATTTCAGAAAAGTGCAAAAAGGTCACCAACATCAGACCACTTTGGAACGTTGGTTCTCAAAAGCAAACACAACCAGTGACCCCAAACCCTCTACAAGTGGTACCATAGCAAAGGGCATTAAAAGACAAAGAACGCAGACACCTGAAGATATCGTGGAAGATGACTCTTCTTCCTCTTCCATCTCTTAAAGCATCCACATGTGTCATCATCATTTAAAAAATTTTTTTATTTAAATATTATTACTTCTTAATATTTTACCTTAAAATTAATACAAATTAATATTTTACTTTAAACCCAGTGTATTTACTGTTAAAATCATTTTGAAAATTTGAGTTTGTGGCACCCAGGAAAAGATTAATCCTGTTTCTATTATTTAAAAGGGGAAAACTTACCTTGGAACTTGAATGCTTTGGAACTCGAACAGGGTGCTGGGGTGGATTAAGTTTGAATTCCAAGGCACCACTGTACTTGTGGTTTCATTCACACGCTGACTGCTATTTGCTGAGCTGTGTTGAGTGCTGGGGGTTCTGTGATGAGAAATGTAGTCTAGTCCTGGCCCTCTTGGTGCTCAGTTTCTTAGGGGAAACAATTCTGCCAGATAAACAATGTCAAGGATTGCTCTGGAGTGTGAGAGCATCGCCTGCTGTGGGGGAGCCCTCTGGGGGCAGGCATGCAGCTTCACTGAAGCAGCCTGGCTGCTTCCCGGGGTGGAGAGAACTTTGTGCCAATGCCCTGAGAGGTGCACTGAAGTAAGCAAGGTGTCTGTGCCCTGTGTGGCAGGGGAGACTTGGGGCCTGTGCGGTCAATGCCTAACCATGAAGCTGGGGGCTTCCAGGGGTGCAGCCCAGTCAGCAGGGTACTAAGAAAACATCCACCTGCTCTCACCAGGAATCCTGGGAATTGCCCCAGGCATCTGGGAGTGAACAAAAGATTGAAAACCTTGCCTCGGGATGCTGGGATGGCTCAGCGTTTCAGCACTTGCCTCACAATCTTGAGGTTGGGTTCAATTCTCAGCCCCGGCCCATGCAACCCCACATGCTGAACTGCGGTACAACTGGTAACGGGTGGGATGACTCAGCAGTGAAGGTTCTCATCTACGCGCAAGGGCCCTGGTTTGGTTCCCATTCTGCATGGCCCCACATCTACCTGTGTGAAATGAAGCCATGTCACAACTAATGATGTGCATCTATGGAGACTGCTCTGGGCCCTCCCCCCTTCTAGACTCTCAAATAACAAAATAATTTTTTTTTTAATATTATTATATTTTATTGTTAAATTTAATGGGGTGACATTGGTTGGTAACAATCAGACAGTTTCCCAATGGACAACTCCACATCACATCACCCATGCATCGCATTATGTGCCCAGCTCCCAGAATCAGGTCCCCCTCCAACCCAATATATCTGGTGCCCACTCCCCCTTCCCCACACAACTCTCCCTCCCTCCCCTCCCTCCTCTCCAGGTAAACACCAAACCATTGAGTGTGTCCATAATGCTGGTGCCCTCTCCCACCACCCCTCCCTCTCTCCCTCCCCCCTCCTCCCCTTCCCTCAGGCAATCACCAAGATATTGGGTGTGTCCATAGGTCTCTGTGTCTTTGTAACTTTCAGTTTTATAGTCTGCCTATAAGTGAGGTCATATTTTTCTGCATTCTTTCAGTCTGACTTATTTCGCTTAATAAAATGGTCCCTAGGTCCATCCATGTTGCCAGAAATGACTGTATTTCATCATTTCTTATCGCTGAGTAGTATTCCATTGTGTAAATGTACCACATCTTCTGTATCCAGTCGTCTATCGAAGGGCATTTTGGTTGTTTCCATGTTCTGGCCACTGTGAACAGTGCTGCGATGAACATGCGGGTACAAACATCTTTAAAGATTAAGGTTTTCAGGTTTTTTGGGTAGATGCCC
>PVKE010027633.1:0-21461 GCA_004027555.1 Craseonycteris thonglongyai | reverse complement strand
ACCCGCATGTTCATCGCAGCACTGTTCACAGTGGCCAGAACATGGAAACAACCAAAATGCCCTTCGATAGACGACTGGATAAAGATGTGGTACATTTACACAATGGAATACTACTCAGCGATAAGAAATGATGAAATACAGTCATTTCTGGCAACATGGATGGACCTAGAGACCATCTTATTAAGCGAAATAAGTCAGACTGAAAGAATCAGGAAACATATGACCTCACTTATAGGTGGAATATAAAACTGGAAATTACAAAGAGACAGAGACCTATGGACACACGCAATAACTTGGTGATTGCCTGAGGGAAGGGGAGGAGGGGGAAGGGAGAGAGGGAGGGGAGGTGGGAGAGGGCACCAGCATTATGGACACACTCAATAGTTTGGCGGTTACCTGAAGAAGGGGGAGAAAGGGGGAGGGAGAGTTTTGGAGGAAGGTGGGAGTGGGCACCGGATATATTTTGGTGGAAGCGAGAGCTGATTCTGGGAGGTGGGCACATAATGCGATGCATGGGTGATGTGATGTGGACTTGTACATCGAGAAACTATATAATTATTACCAACCAATGTCACCCCATTAAATTTAACAATAGAATATAATAATAATAAAAAAAGATAAAGAACAAAATTAAAGACTTGAAATAAGCAGAAAAAAAACTTCTAGAACTTTAAATAGTAGATTATTATATATATTTTTAAATATTAGATTTAAGATCTTTTGTTACTTGAAATAATGAAAGTTATTTTTATCCAAGGATAATAAATTTGCTTTTGTCAAAGGATAATACATTTGCTTCAGTTTTATTTTTGAATTATGTTTTAATAGTTGTCAAAGGTTTTTTATGAGGAATTAAATGAGCGGGGATGCCAGGGTGGCTCAGTGTGTTAGGCACTCACTTTGCAGACCCCGGATCTGGGGATCAATTCCCACGGCTTTAGACAATACCGTTCCATATGCTGAACTGGTGTTTGGCTTCCCAATTTGGTTCTTGCCAGGGTGAGCTTTCCACCTTGTGTGGCCCCCCACCCACCTGTGTGGAACAAAACTGTCAAAATCTGATAATGTACAACTGTGGAGATTGCTCTGGGCCCTCTCACTTCTCTCTTTGTCTCTCTCTCTCTCTGTCCCTCTCTGTCAAAAACAATTTAAAAAAACTTAAAAAAAATTAAATGTGGGAAGCCGGGATGGCTCAGTGGGTTAAGCGCTCTCTTTGCAGCACAGGGGACCAAGGATCAAATCCTGACCCCGGCCGTGAGGATCCATGTGCTGAACTGGGGAGTTCCCCCAATTCAGTTCTCTCTCTGTCTCTGTATCTCTCTCTCTCTCTCTCTGTCTCTCTGTCAGAAACAATAAGAAAATAATAAAAATAATAATAATAATAATAAATTAAATGAGAAATGTATGATAATGTGATCAAATGAATTTAAATTAAAATGGTGCATTAATTTGTATATATATATACATATGTGCACATAGATGTATAACAATGTAGCACATTATGTGTGTACATACAATAGGTATTAATTTTAAAGAAATTCCAAATTACTATCTAGTGTTAACTATAAGTAATTATTTTTTTGTTTTATCAGTGATTAGATTTTAAGATTTTATGTTAATACTTTATTAGATTTTTATTTAGAAACTTAAATGCAACATGTATAAAGATTGTTGTAGGGTATTATCTACCAGAACTGCTGTGTCTTTGGCAGCTACTGTCATATTAGTTTTTGAAAAGTGTGTAATTAAATGGTGTCACCACCATGTCAGTTAAAAATAAAACAAGATGCTTCAGTGTTCAGAATATACATGCACGCAAAAATATAAAGCATAAAGTTAGCTTCCTGGTAGTGACTTGCTGCCAGATACTTAGCAAGAGTTATCTTTCTGAGTTAAGACCTCAAGAGCACAAAATATTAAAATTATTTTCTATTCAGCACATTGGAAAGCATAATTGTTATCAAGCCTTTGCTATTAAAACACCATCAAATTATGTTTATAGAATATTATTCACTGAGAACTTCATAGCTGATTCCCAACAATAAGCCTGACCATATTAGTGCATAGGAATGCAAGTATTGACTTCTTCAAACTAATAAAAAGCTGATGTAATAAATTATTATACCAGAGTGAACAAAATAATCTTTATTGGCCATATGATAATGTAGCCATAAAAGATTTCATCCATATGCAGCACTAGATATTAAACTACATACAATGAAAAAAAAACATGATAGGAATTTTTTTATAGAATAAACCAGGACTAAAGCATAGAAATACATAAAAACTGCCATTTCCCATATCTATCTGTTTAATCATTTGTATAAATTTTTTAATAAGTGAGTCTCTTTAGAAAACATAATAATTATTAAAATAGTGACTGCACAATGATGTGTTTTCTCTATGTCAGTCCTTGTGCATGCTTTTGTTTTATTCAGTCATCAAAGCAACCTTCACAGAATGCATAAATATCCCCCACCACATTTCTAAAGATGAGAAAACTGAGGCTCAGAGTATATCAAATACTTGCCTAAAGTCATAATGAAAAAGCGAGGTCAGCCCTATCTTCTATATTTTGTTAATTTATTGTTATATTGTTTGGTTGTTATTTTTATTAGATATTGTCTTGGACTATTTCATCATTGTACATATACGGAAGTAAATCTCTTTTGTCCATTGTAACTGAGTGACAGAGAAATAATTTCACAGAAAATTGATGGCACTTAGGCTAAAGTTAACTTATTTATTGTGTTATACTTTTAGCTACCAGGAGGTATAGGAGGAACAAAAAAAAGCTACTAATTTAGACTAAATTGTGTCCCCAAAATATATCTGGTTGGAAATGTGGTGGATACAAGAAATTTGTTCAAATATGAGCACATCATTTCAGGATTTATAAACTGATTCACCAAAGGGATCTATTAGAATTTGCCAAACATATAGCCTAGCTACAGACTTGTCTTCTTATGTAAGACTGAGGTACGGAAAAGTCCTGGGCTCAGTGACAACAATTGATAGTGACCTTAGTGGAGCAGTATATCCATTGCCTGTTTAGTCTAAAATATAGGGTTTGGTACTGCCTAAAGTGGTAGTTCCTAGTTAAATTTGGAGGACGCTGTTTCCATAATTCTCTTCCATTTAGTATTTAAGATGTTCAGTTTTTGTTTTAATTTTTTGAGATAATTGACATATAACATGATCTAAATTTAAGTTGTAAAATGTATTTAGATTGCAATGTGATTGCCAGTGTAGTGTTAACTAATACTCTGTCATGGCATCACATAATTATTGTTTCTTCTAGTGGTAGAAATAATTAAAATCTAGTCTCTTAACAAGTTTAATATTTATAATACAGTTTTATTGTCTATAATCATTGTTCTGTGTATTAGGACACTAGATCTTACTTATCTACTAGTTATGGGTACGTATTCTTATGCATGGGATGTTCAGTTTTAACCCAATTAGTAATTCTGAAGTTTCAATTTATGAAGAAATAGAATTCATTATTGCCTGAAATTATTCTCTTTAATATACAAAAGAGTTCTTGTAACAAAATAATGGCATTAACTCTTTGAATATGTATATTGATCTTTACAAAAAAATACAATTAGTTATAAATTATGAAAATATTACCTAACTGCTGTTTGATGTTTGTATAATTTCTATAATATCTCAGAGTAGAAACTGATAAAATCCAAAAGAAAATAACTTCAGAGATTTGGACCTTGGTTAACATAAAGTTTTTATGATGCATATCATAAAAACATTTTATACATCAATAGAAAGGCAATATCTAATATATACCATTTTTATGATTAATAATATAAGCTATCCAAAGCAGTTTAGTTAAATAGTCACTAAACCTCCAAACATTTTCCTTGAAGTTATGCTGTTTAGATTTGTTTATACATTATGTACTGTCTAAAATTATTATGCAAGCAAAGCTGTGGAGAGAAAACAAGTAAAAAATATAAATAAAGTAGTATTGGTGTATCATCTCATATACTTTTATAATTCAAAGAACAAACAAAAAATAATTGCTAATTTCTCACTTTGAAAACCTATAAGGAAGATTTAACCCTAATATAGTTAACTATATGACAGCAATAATATAAAATATTTTTTTATTAATTAGAAAAAGGAAAACCATTTTATGCAATATGGGGAAAAATAATCTCTTCAAGAGTGAATATGTGCCCTTCCTTTAGGATATCAACTGAAATCATAACAAAAAAATATAAAAAAGAACTAAAAATTTTCCCATTGAAATATCAATGCTTAGTTTGTTAGAACACGAACTTTTGTTTTAAAGTGTTAAATCTTGACTAGCAATTATAATTCTTAATAAAATTTTAGATGATGGATCTCATTTTGTTGCTTCTTGGTATTATTGATGAATGAATAAAAGAGGAGGAAACTTTGAAATATTTATAAAACCTAGCTTCCAAATTATCCCAAATAAAATTCTAAAATTAGTAACCTGAAAAATTATATATGTATTTTTTTAATGACATTGGGCTCTCTACACTCATGGGTTGAGTTTTCCACCAAGTATTATACTTTGTGACATCATAATAACATTTAGGCACACATAATTATTACAGTTTAGATTGACATTTAATATGTTTGCAAAATATATTCTTTATATTTGTAATATTTGTGAAAAATATAATCTATATATAAATTTAATGTAAGTGATAAAAGCTGTCAGATTTGAATTGTTAGAATTATAAAATAAAACAGAAAGAAAATTCTATTTTAGGGATCCAGTTAGGTTACTTAAAAGGTCTCAGTAAAATTGTAGAAGGTACAAGAAACCTGAAATAAATAATCTCAATTGTCAGCACTGAAATTCGGCTATACTATGATATTATTAGAGGAGTGCAAGTTGAAACAAATAAGGAAATAAAATAATTATACTGAAACAGTCAAGTCACGGATATAAATGTGGTATTATTGAAAACATATCATATTCCATAGTCTATTAGAAAACTGGTATTTTTTACTAGCTATATCACTATCTTATAATTTTGAGTGCCATTTTCTGACTTGTATAAATAAATGGATTAGAAGTGTTATCTTGAATTAATATCACCATTAAGAGTAAAACTAGATATGAAATGTAAAATATCTACTTTGGGAATAGAATTTCTGTGTGTGTGTGTATATATATGTGTGTGCTGATGTAGCTCTGTATATATATTTAAGTGCAATATTCCAAAGTTCATAATGTTTATCTATCTATCTATCTATCTATCTATCTATCATCTGTCTATTTCTCTTATATATGATTTCCTTTAGATCTTTGAACATACACATATTTAAAATAAATAGCTAATGTCTTATTTAATAAATCTAATATCTAGAATTCTTGGGGACAGTATCTAATGATTACTTTTCTTTCCTGTATATTGGCCATCCATTCTTATTTTGTTTCTTTACATGCCTCATATATATTTTTTATTAAGAACTGGACATTTTGAATATTATAATATGACCACTCTGGAAATAAATTCTTCTTTAGGATTTGTTTGTTTTTGTTGTTGTTCTTTCTTTCTTTGATGCCTTTTCTGAACTAATTCTACAAAGTTTGTACTCTTCATCATGTGTACCGGTAGTCACTGAAACTTCTGATCCACTAGCTTATTAATGTCAGCTAATGAATGGACACAAAGTCTCTTGTATGTCTAGAACCAAACTATTTCCTGACCTCGCAGAGGTTCTGTGGATGTGGAGAGAGCACATCTTCAACATTCAGGCAGGCAGTTTACAATTCTGCCTTCATCTTCGATTTCTGATTGCAGTAGGCCTCAAGCTCAGCAAAATTGAGAGCTTAGCATCTTACGTTTTCCCTGAGCATAAACCCTCGGCATGCGGGTGGCCCTCTAGATTCCAGAAATATGTCAGAGCTTTTCAAAGCCCTCATTCCCCCAAAGTATTACACTCCCTAGCCTTTCCTCCAAAACTTTTTGGTTAGTCTGTTGTTTACCCAAATCTATATTCATTGCCTCTATAACTGAAATATCTACCAACAAATGTTTTTAACAAATGCCTCCCAAACAATTGTTTTGGTGTACTGTCTGCTTAAATCAGGGAAGATAAAGACAAATATTTTAAGAGGGTTTTACCAGACAGATCAAATATGGAATATTTAGGGAGAATAAGAAAAATTTTGCTTTCTCAGTACTGGTACCTGAATTTTTTGTTATTTTTAATAACCACTGAGCTGGAAAGTGGGAAAAGGGACTAGTATAAGTCGAAATGCCAACATGTCATACTATTCTTAAAAATTTAGTCATTTTTTTGAATAGCATTTCCCAAATTGGTACAAGCTTTTGGTTAGTTTCCAGAATTCAAAAAAAAAAAAAAGAAAAAAAAAGTGTTTGCCTTTTTTTTGCTCGCTTTCAAGTATGGCTCAACATTGGTCAATTAATAACTTGTCATGTGCATCTTTCATAACTCAGTTTTCTAATGCCTAGCATTTTTTATTTGATGTAGAAGTACTAAGTCCATTAGTGATAGTAACATTCTCTTACTTTCATAGTAGAGTTTT
This sequence comes from Craseonycteris thonglongyai, assembly GCA_004027555.1. Lineage (NCBI taxonomy): Eukaryota > Metazoa > Chordata > Mammalia > Chiroptera > Craseonycteridae > Craseonycteris > Craseonycteris thonglongyai. The sequence continues at coordinate 14,908 of PVKE010027633.1, read as the reverse complement.
TGATATTCTGAAATAAATTTTTCATTTCTGAAGAATACATCTCATTTCTTTCACATTCACCATTTAACTTGTATTGAACTTAATCTGTAGTTAATATACATTTTTCAAGTTGCAATATATTAGAATCCCAGACTCAGTCACCACTTAATGCCTCCGTAGTTGCCAAACATTGAAGTCTCTGAATAAATTAAAAGAGGCAAGGGTGGGGGACCAGGCATTACTGGAAAAGGAAAAAAATTTGTAATCAATCACCAGACCAAAAATACCACATGACAATATATTCAAGAACCATGCAACTCAATGACTTATTTTTATCTATCTCTTTCTGTTTTTTTCTTCTTTTTCATAACCTGTTTCACTGAGAAAAGCATACATGAGCTCTTAATTATACTGTTCCATCCTGTTCCATCACCTTTTGCCTTTTGCTTAAATTTCATAAAGATTTTGTTAATAGGTTGATTTTAGACACTACCTTTCATTTTTGTTTTAGTTTTATTTATTTTTTTAAATAAATGATTAGACATTCTGTTTAGCCATATAAAATTTTCCAGCAATTTTTAAAAGCTTAAAGTAGCCAGTAAAACAAGTTGGTAGAAAATTATGCAAAACAAGTTGGTAGAAAATTATGCTAGTTGTCCAAAATAATAAAAAATAAAAATAATTATAAAGACAATGTATTTTACAGACTAGGAGCTTTAAAAGGAGAAATATATGAGACAAATTGAGGGTGTAATGACGTGATTATTTATTGACCAATTGTGAGGAGAAAGATGGAAAGCCAAAGGTAGTGTCACAACTTATAAACTGGAAAACTGGATAAATGGAGATTTTATTAGTCAAGGGAAGAAATAAATGAATTAATTACACGTTGGAATGGTAGAAAAGAATTTTTTTTCAAAACATATGATTTTTCTATTGGAACATCAGGTAGCAGTGGGATTTCTGGTCTGGAAATAGACATGTGATAGTTGAAGTGATGGTAGAGGAATACAGTCTACTGAGCAAGGGAATGAAGAGTTGGCTGATGCAGGTCACACTGTTAACTTGCCTAACACCAAATTACAAATTCTTCGCAAACAAGGTACTCATAAAATAATAACTTGATTCTTCCAATTAATATGGCCACTCACAGGAACTTATACATCACTGCTTTTGTTTGTTTGTTTGTTTTATTTTTCCTTTTGCATTTGGCAGTCTATCAGTTAAGAAATCCTGTTGGTTCTACTTGTAATATATCTCTGGTTTGACCCTCCACCACCTCTACTGATACTATCTTGGTCCCATCATTCTGCCCTGAGGCACCAATATTCTCACTGAGACAATTGTAATAGCCTTTTAACTGATTTCCCTAATAATGTATTTACCCACTTTCAAACTAGAGTATTCTCATCACAGCATCTAAATCATTGCTTCTCTGTGCATGACTCTTCAAGAACTTACATCTATAACATTACCAAAAAGATACCCTATAAAGCAGCATCAAGTTAGGCTATTAATTTTGTTTGCTTCTGTCTGCCTTCACACTTACTGCCCCACCCCCACTCTCCTTTTCATTCCTTTAATGCATACCTATATTGTGGTTCCTTTTTCCTTTTGCATTTGAAAATGTCTTCTCCTAGAGGTCTACATGTTCAATTTCCTACCTGTTTCAAAACTTTACTTATATATCGTGTACTTCTTCATTTAAATTTGCAATTTATTACATACCCTAACAATCCCTAACTTTCTTCATGTTATTCAGTAGCACTTCTCAGCATCTCAACTTTATTAGTTTCTAGGGTTGCTGTAACAAATGAACACAAACTGTGTGGTTAGAAACAAATACAACAACAATTTTTTTTTTCACAGTATTGGAGGTCGGAAGTTCAAAATCAAGGTGTTCACGAAATTTGTTTCCTCAGGTAGCTCTGAAAGAAAATCTGCTCCATGACTCTCTTGTCTTCTGGCTGCTGGTGGCAACTTTTGACGATTCTTGAGTTGGGGCTGTGCAATTTTAATCTCTGTAGCTCTGTTCATATGGTTTTCTTATCTTTTTTTTTTTTTTCTTTCTTTCTCTGTCTCTGTGTCAGTAAATTCATGATGAACTCATCTCAAGGTCTTTAAGTTAATTACATCTGCCAAGATTATTTTTCCAAATAATGTTACATTCATAAATACCAAGAATTAGGAATTGAACATATCTTTTGAGGGAACACAAGTCAACCCATTTTTTGACTGAATATAAATGTATTTAGTTGTCAATTCTCACTGTCTTCAGACTAGAATGCTGAGTTTATGGCAAGGATTATATATGTTTTGTTTGTATTTGTACCTTGACCAATTTTTGGCATATCATGGGAACTTAATAAATATGTGTTTAATAAGTAAACGAAAATGTCAGCAAGACATAAGAATTATCTATATAATTAGAGACAAAAGTGGACAAATAAAAAAAAAAGAAAAATTTGAAAAAGAGGTCAGACTTGTATAAAGAAATACAGAAAAGTGTGGTACCCCTGATGTCAAGAGACTTTGCATAATTAGGGAATGGTTGCTAATATCAAATGTCAGAGGCATGAAAAGAGACTTTCTCATGATTTGAATATTTGAGTTGGTGCCTATGAAGATCTTTATATGACTGAAAATGTGTCCAAATTGAGAAAAGCTTTGTCCATATACTCTGTATCTTTATGGCTATACCATCCCCTCATTAAAAATGACAAGATAATTCAGATCAAGACATAAATAATATCTCTCAGAATTCTCTATCACTGGATTGAAACTCTTTGACCTAGTAATAATTTGGTGGAATTTCTTATCTCTTAGACCCATCAACTTCTCAGTCGATCTATATTGTATATGTTTGGTGTTTGATTATTATTGGGACCTATCAGGATGTATATTATCTCTGGACTACCTTAAAAAAAAAAAAAGAAGATATATTTTATTGTTTAGGAGAACATGAGAGAGAAAAAAGTGGGGGTGAGGGGTCAGGGCAGAATAGTCTTCATAGTTGTTGTATATCCTTAGTTGTGGCAGTTTCATTCCACCCAGATGGAATGTGAGGCTGTGTGGGTCCAAAACCAAACTGGGGGCACTTTAGCATATTGGTGTGCATGGGCCTGGGCCAGGACTCAATCCCTGGACCTTGCAGCTAGCTGCAAGGCAAGTGCTCACTCCATTAAACTATCGTAACATCCTTTGGACTATCTTTTAAACTGGATACAAATTTTCACTTTGATGAGTTCTACTCTGCTAAATTCAACCCACACATTCTGTTGTGATAATTTGTAACATTTTCCATTAACAAGATCTAAACAACAAAATTTTAAATAATTTTTAAAATTCAGTATTTTAAATAGAGGTATGAATGTGGACTTCTAGAGTGTAAGCAACAGTACTTAGCTATTTAAAGTAAATAGAGATAGAGTTTTTACTCAATCATTGTAAGAATATACCGGTATTGTGTTGAGCAATAATACAAAATTATTGGAGATTGTCATTTTGCTTTTCTAGTAAAAATAAACATCTATAATACAAAATCATGTAAGCATTTCAACCTTGACCACAATAGAGATTTTATTTTATTAAAATAATTTTTTAAAATATATTGGAGTGACATTGGTTTGTAAAAATTACATAGAAATTGCATAGGTTCCAGCTGTACAATTCTACACTACATCGTCTATGTATTGCATTATGTGCTCACCACCCAGAGTCAGTTCTCTTTTCATCACTGTGTATTTGATGCCTCCTCCCTACTTCCCTACCCTCCTCCTCCTTTAACCTTTAGTTTATGTAACCACTAAGCTATTGACAGTCTGTAAGTTTTTGTTTCTTTGTTACTTTCAGTTTTATATTTCACCTATGAGTGAAGTCATATAGTTCTTGATTCTTTCAGTATGACATATTTTGCTTAATATGATGGCATGAAGGAACATCTATATTGTTCCAAATGGCAGTATTTCATCATTCTTAATTGATAAGTGGTATTCTGTTGTATTAATGTACCACAACTTCTTTATCCAGTCATCTATCAAAGGACACTTTGGTTGTATCACAACTTGGCCACTGTGAATAGTTCTGTGATATACACTGGGGTAGATATATATCTTCATGAATTAAGGTTTTCAAGTTATTTGGGTAGATACTCAGAAAAGGGATTGCTGGGTTATATGGCAATTCCATTTCTAATTTTTTGAGGAATCTCCGTACAGTCTTCCATAGTGCTTATATCAATTACACTCCCACCAGCAGTGTATGAGGTTTCCTTTTTTGCACGGCCTCTCCAGCACTTGTTACTCTTTGTCTTGCTGATTCTAACCATTCTAACAGGTATGAGGTGGTATCTCTTCGTGGTTTTAATTTGCCTTTCTCTAGTTCTTTAGTTTCTCTAGTGAAGTTGAGCATTTTTTCTTATATCTGTTGGCTGTTTATATATCTTCATGGGAGAAATGTCTGTTCAGTTCTTCTGCCCATTTTTCAATTGGATTGTTTGTTGTTTGTTGTTGTTGTTGAGTTGTATGAGTTCTTCATATATTTTAGATATTAACTCCTTATCAGGGGCATTGTTTGAAAATATTTTCTCACATCTGTTTGGTTGGCTCTTTGCTGATTGTTTTCTTTGCTGTGAAGAAATTTTTTAGTTTGATATAATCCTATTCATTTCTTTTTGCTTTTACTTCCCTTGTCTTTGAGGTCAAGTTCATAAAATCCTCTCTGAATTCAAGGTTTCTAAATTTAGTACCCATGTTTTCTTCTATGCAGTTAATTGTTACGCAGAGGTCTTTAATCCATTTGAAGTTAATGCTGGTGTGTAGTGATAATTCACAGTCCAGATTCATTGTTTCACATGTGGTTTTCCAATTTTCCCAGCACCATTTACTGAGGAGTCTTCTTTTCCTAAGGGTATGTATTTTGCTCCATTCTCAAAAATTATATGTCCATATACTTATGGGTTTTTTTTCTGGGTTTTTGATTCTGTTCTATTGATCTGTATGTCTATTTTTCCTCCAATATCAAGCTGTTTGAAAAATAAATTTTAGAAATCATCAGATTCATTATAGAACCACAAAAGACCCCATATCTCCAAAGCAATCCTACCAAATAATTAAGTAAATAAGCTGGAGGAATCATACTCTTCAACTTCAGTCTATACTACAAAGCCTCAATAATCAAAATAGCTTGACATGAGTTTATGGTGTGTAAATATTTCAAATATATTACCTTCAGACATTTTCTGATTATTACAGTTTAATATTAAATAAATCCATAGCACATAATTTACACAACCACATTTTACCTGGTATAATTTCATAAATGCAAAATTGTCCAACATTCAAAAACAGTACTATCTCATAATATATAAACAATATATATTTAGAAAAATAAATTTTTTTTAACTTTACTGAAATTGTCTCATAATTTAATATTTGTTTAGTGATAATTTATAATAATTTATTATTACTCTGATTAGGTTTCAAAGTCATCATAACAATCTATAAAGTTATTTCTTCTCCTGTTCAATTTAGCATGTATATTTCTTTGAAAAGTATTTCAATCTGTCCATGAATATGTAGGTTGAAATGCCTTTGTGTCATCCTGTTAGTGTAGAGAACTACAGGACCTGATCTGATACTAAATGACAAAGTCACCATAAAAAAGAGTACCAATTAAACTAACATAGGAATTGAAAAATTGCTTTTGACACTTGTTGATTTAAGTTAATATAATTTAACTAGAATTTGGAATTTGACTAGAGAAGATAGTTTTTATTTAATTCTGAAGGCCTCAGCAGAAAAAACAAACAAACAAACAAACAAAAAACAACAACAACAACAAAACTAAACTGGGAGAAGAGACTGAATTAAAATTTTTTCAACCAACATGAGAAAGAAAAGTGTATTATTGAAAACATGAATTATAACAAAATGCTCTTCAAGAAGACCATTAGAGAAGAGACAGGAGGAAGTTAGGTAACTGTGAATAAAAAAGCCTTAACTAAGTTAATGTATCATGCAGTTAATTTACAATGCTTTATAATCAAAAATGATTTAAAATAGAATGTAATTCTCACACAAATTATCAGAATACAATATACTGTTATTTACTTCTTTCTGACATTTATTGGTTTGAGGAAATACCAATACTAACACTGCTATCATAAAATATACTTTTACTATTTCTGTCTGATGTACTTAGATATCTTTGTGACTATCAATTGTGCAAGTATTACTATTATCTCTATTTATATTCAACTTGTTCCAGAAACAACTAGAGATAAGTGAATATGATTTATGTCTTATGATTTTATTCATAAAATTTGTTTATGCAAAGAACCAGACTTCTTAAATTGCACTTTCATTATCTCTAACTGTAATAGCTGGATTTATTTTCAGACAATTAAAAAATATGATTATATTTTAGAAAAATAAACTTACTTTGAGATACAGATGCGTGGAGGTTAGGTAGGCTCAATAACTAGTTAAGTGAATTTTTCTTCACATTAGCCTAAAATTGAATTTACCTTTAATTTATTCCTCAATTAATGTGTATGTTTCTATATCTCAGTAACCCCTGATAGATCAGCATATCACTGTAGAAGGTGCCAATGTCAAACCCGTGAATATCAAGATTCTACAGTATTTGGTTCAAAATGTAATCTTAATTCCAAACTTGTATGACAGATTTTTGGTTTGCATATGATCCCCCCTGAAAATTATCAAATTTTTAACAAAAAAGTATGAGGACATGCTAAAATTTACAAGAGTTAACCAATTATTAAATGAGTTTAAATTTTATAAAACTCAGGCAGGTTAGGAGCAGGAAACTAAAAACAACGTGAGCAAGGAATTAAAAAGAGTGAGAGAAAAAGTGTGCTAAGCTATAATCTTATTGAGCCTATCAAAGCAATGAGTAGCCTGAATTTAAGTTACCAGGGAGGGGTGGTAGTCAAGAGGGAAACTCAAGAATAAATTATAAATAAATGAGACTTGAATAGTACAGCCATGGAAATGACTAGGAGGAAATCTTAGCCCCAAGACAAAGAAACACTAGAAAAATGTGGATGCTAGAAAAGTATGTAGATTAAATAGTAAAATCATTTAATATGTCAGTATGCTTACTTGTTGAGCCTATGAGAGAGGAAGCTGGAGGTGTGATGTGGAGCCCCATGATAAGGAGGTTGGACTATCTTAGCAAAACTGAGACAAGCAGTGAAGTGATTTAATCACATTTAGGATTTAGTAATATTTTTCTGGCTGTGGTTAAATATTCATATGGTAGTTGATCAATCTAAATGATTATTTTTTTCTTCAAAAATTAAATAGGTCAAAGATTAAATATCTCCCCAAATATTCAGGTAGAGTAAGTGGACAATTGAATTGGGAATTGGAAGATAGGTATTAAATCCTAATTATGACATTTACTAATTGTATGTGTTCTGCCAAGTTATTTATAATTATATTAGTTCAAGTATAAATCTATAAATTATAAGTATAAAAACCTTGATAACATATACTCATTTGTAAAATGGTTTTAAATAAGAAGTAAGACTTCAAAAGTTCTTTGAAAATCAATAAGTAAGGAAATATTGAATAATTTTAGAAATATGATTAATATAAAATTTCCAGAATACCTATTAAAAAACGGAAGAGTAGAATATTAAAGCCCAAAACTATAACTCAGAAGTGAAAAAAAAAATACTTTTACACTTATTATGAGTGAAAGCTCTTTTAAAAAGCTAAAATTATATAAATAAAAAGTATTTAGCTATCTTAATATATAGGTTAGAACTCAACTGTTACATAAATTATGACTATTGTATTTTTTATTTGTTGATAGTTGTGCATAACATTAAAACTAGAGAGCCCTCATCTGTGGTTACAAATATCTATCACATCAAACATTTGATTATAATATCATTTGTGTGACAGAATTAATGATATTAGTACCATAGGCTTATAGTTCAAACCATATTGACACTTTGACCCGTTGTGTCTTATTTTTTTAATTAATTTAATCTTATTTTGTAAGTTTCTTTAAGTATTTTTTTAGAATAAGCAGATGATAAATAAAGCTGTTATTATCATTGTTATTTTGTATAACCAAATGAAAGAGACTATACACTTTATGTCAGATATAAAGATTTATAGAATTTGGGGATGCTGGGATGGCTCAGCTAGTTGAAAGCTCATCTTGCAGCCCCAGGGACCAAGCATCAAATCCCTGCCCTGGCCCCAGCCCCAGCCCCAGCCCCAGCCCCTGCAGACTCATCTGCTGAACTGGGGTGTGCCCCCAGTTCGATTCTCACTGGGGTGTACCTGCCATATGGGAGGTCCCTGGCTCACAGAAGCATTTTTTCCATGCGGAAGGCCCCCTGCCTGTTCTTGCCCTGTGAAGTCCTGCCCCTACCTGTGGAATTGAACTATGTAGATAACTAATGATGTACAACCATGGAGACTGCTCTGGATCCTCCCCCCTTTCTCTGTCTCTTTCTGTCTCTCTCTGTCAAAAACAATAAAAATAAATCTTTAAAAAAAGATTTATAGAATTTAAGACCATATAAAATAATATGCATATCTTTCCTCCAAAAAAAAAGCTCAGAATTCCCATTGAACACAAATATATTATAGATTTCTATTTACAAACATAATTTTACATGCTTTGAGAATTATTATGTTATAAAGGCATCTCTCACCCTCAGGTATTCATCATTTAGTGAGGGGTCCTATTTGGAAACAAATGACTCCAACAAGAAGGGGCAAGTTTTCAAGTGGATCATTCATTCCATGGGCATATGTGGAAGACTTACCATTACCAGTTAATAAGATCACCATGATGTTCATCATGGTACTTGCTTTAGAAATTGATAATGTAGTTATAATACAAAACAGTGAGTTATGTACATTTATAACCCATGATGTTCAATAATCAGATACCCTGAAATTTACAGAAATAGCCAAGAAGAATATGATTAAGCTCTTTCTGAGGTTTAGGAAAACTTTTGTTTTGTTTTGTTTTGTTTTGTTTAACAAAGTTTAAATAGAACTGAAAATTGATTTTAATTAAAAAGTATCCAGTTAGATATGAAAATTGAGAGTATACTGTAAATGTCTCTAGGTTCAGCTAATGATAAACAAAATTGGGAAAGTAGGTGTTTGGTTGTCACTGGGTTAAAAGGTTGTAAAAGTAGGCTAGAAGGAGATAATAGAAGACTACATTAGAAGCCACTTGTAGACTACATTATGGCATTTTTGTCACATTCTAAATAAAATGAATTTAGTAAATGGAAGAGTTTGTTAGTGTTGCACAGAATAAAATTCAAAAAGAAGGTGGCCAATTGGTGAAAACAACCAAAGTGTCCTTTGATAGCTGACTGGATAAAGTTTGTATATTCATACATGAAATACGACATCGCAATAAGAAAAGATGAAATACAGCCATTTGTGACAACATGGATGGACCTTGAGCTCATGATGTTAATTAAGCAAGATAAGTCAGACTGAATAAATCAAGAACCATATAACTTAATTTACAGGTATTATATAAAACTAAAAGAAAGAAACAACAACTCATGGACACAGTCAGTAGTTTAGTAGTTACCTGAGGTAAGGGAGTAGGGGAAGTAGGGAGGGGGCATCAAATATATGCTGATAGAAAGAGAACTGACTGGGTGGTGAGCACAATTGCAATATATAGACAATAGAATTATATACCTGGAATGTATGTAATTTTTACCAACCAATGTAACCCTAATAAATTTTACAAATTAAAAAAAAAGGATATTTAAGTTACTGCTCAATTATACTGGTAAAAGTGAGTGAGAGTCCAAACACAATCATCATAAGCTTTTAAAAAAGTAGAGAAATTTGACAATTTGCAAGGATAGAATTTAACAGATTTTGAACCTAACTTGGCATAAAGGATGAAAGTGAAACCCGGCTAATCCAAGAAGTTAGAGCTTGAAGAGTAGAATTGAATAAAATGCCATTAAATAATGTTGAAAATTAGAGAATAGGATTATAATTGAAGTGTAAGTTGGATTGTAAAATGAACTGAGTTCTTTTTGAATAAATTAAGTTTGAAATGCTTGAAACATATTTTACATCTATGGGAAAATGTTAAACAGGCTTTTAGAAATGCAAGCCTGAAGTTCATAAATGAGGTGAGGTCTAGAGGCATAGATTTTTGGCTTTAGCTACCTACAGGTGATATTTTAAAATCTTAAAATTAAAAGAACTTGCAGATGAAGGGAAGCATACATTAAAAAAAAAATGTTGTAAAGAGGAAAGTAAAGCAAGTGTGAAAAGTTGAAAGGAAATATCTGATAAATAAGAGAACAAAGAGAGTCAAATGTCACAGAAACCAATGGAAAAGAAAACTTAAACAATATTGAAGTAGTTTAGTGTGGAAAGTATATTTAAAGTGAAAACTTAAAAATGACCATGAAATTTCAACAAATGAACCTCAAATATAATTATATATATATATAAAATTTTAGAGTTTTAGAGTTTAACTCCAACACAAAGCTGACAAATGCACTGAAAAGAGGATAAATACATTTTAGAACCTATAGAGCAAAACTGTCAGAAGGAGAAATAACCTTTTGTGTTAAAATCATTGGTAAAGTCTTCAAGTTTAGTGACATTTTACAGAAAAGTTTGAAGGAAGAAAAAATGGAATTTATAGTAGGTTGGCTGAAAATATGTTCCAAAATAAGAAATTAGATGAAATGTTTCATCCTATATGATTGTAGATCTGTGAAAACACAAAAAAATTACTCTCTTCCTCTAGCAAAAATAGTAGTTACTTTTCTGAAGGCTTACTTACTGTTTTTTGTAAGCACTCAGTAAATATTAGGTATCATTTTTTGCAGGCATTTTTTGGAAGAGTTGCATATAGGCATTTTTCTGGAAGTGTTACATGTATTATTTCATTTAATCACCACAAAAACTCCTTGGGAAAAAGAATTAATGTCACCCCAATTTCATGATTGAGAAAACAGAGCCTTGAAGATCTTAGTATGATCCAATAGTTAATATAGGTAGCATTCAGGAATCAGGGCTTGAACAATTAGTGGCTAATTCACTGCTGACTTCCTGATACAGTCTTTGAAGAGTTTGTTGAGCTTCTGAAAAAAACAAAATCCTATCACAAAACTTGTAATTGAGGAATGTTAATGTTCTTCTAATTCAATTCTTATTTTATAGGTGAAGAAACCTAGGACTACAGTGGTATTAACTTAGCACGGACCACAAACATCATGCCTGGAATATGAGCCTATTTCTCCTAATTTGCTTCTCTTTAACGACTGGAACTCTCATAAATTATTTCTAACTTTTGAATCTTATTTGAATATTTCAGTGTTTAACAGAAGGGTGTTAATATAACAGTGTTTAACATTAGTTATACTTCATATAACTAATACTACTATAATATATGTAGCTTATAATTTTCCCTAATATATCATTTTGCAGTTTAGATTTATCTATGTTACTGCTTAGACTTCACATCTATTTTTACTAGTGTTTCTAGAGTTAGTGTATATGCTTTACAGTGGCAGTGCAAGCCTTAGATTGGACATTTCCAGAAAACAGGGGCTATACAGAGCATTGTACTTTATACTATTATCTCATTTACTTCCAGATTTAGAGAAAGAGTGCACTAATACACTTGGAATGTTTAAAACAAATGACATGGATTTGAGACTGTGTTTTGTTCCTGCTATTAACTGGGCAACTTCAGGCAATTTACCTAACCTTTCAATTGCCTTATCTCTATGAAGAGAATTATATAATAATAATATTAACAATAATACTATCATAACACTCATATTTACTCTACAGGCATTTTGGACTTAATGTTTGAAAATAAGACAGTGATTGCTAGAAAGTTTTGTGGAATGGAAAACAGATGTCAATTAAAATGTCAAAGTAGAAGAATCAAAAAAAGAGACTGGAAGGAAAATAGAAGAGATTTAAATATGGTGTTTTCTATTCAGAAGACATGTGACCCATGGGTTTAATTTTGTGTTAATGTCAAAGGCAAAGAAAATCACAGATTCTTAGAAATCAAAGGTTTTCAGAGAATATGTCAGCTTCCTCCTTTTCTAATTTAAGAAACTTTGAAAAAATTATGCCACTAGGCAAAGTCGCACAAAACTAAAATTGAAACTCTAGCATTCTAATTATTAATATATATATTTTCCAATGTACGCTATCGTCACCCTTAAAAAATAAATAAATAACATGTTTAGCCCCCGTGTGTAGAAGGAAAACAGAGAAAATGGTCAGTGGTTGCATCTCATTCAGTCATCAATTCAAATGACTGACAAGTTCAAAATCTACTCCAGACGTTACCCCAGTGAAGTCAAATAAAAGATACTTTACCCAATACTCATTGAAAACTGCTAAGAATTATGGATTCCCTTAAAAATTCCACATAAAATAATGTGATCAATTAGTTAATTAAATTTTATTCTAGTAACCCAAAACACTGTATTCCATTCTGTGAGTAACCAGTGTCTACTTTCCTAGTGCACTCAGTAGCTTGAGAAATATCAGTCGGCACTTTACCAGAGTTGACAGTGTCCTCTGATCTGACACAAAACAAAGAAAAATGTGTTTCCCAGATGTACCAACAGCAACATCTGCTCCTATCGTTGCAGGAAAAAATATAATCCTCTGAAAAGCAAATACGTAATATGTACTCTAAAGCCAGTACGTATCTTGCATTTCAATACAACACAAGTTCCGGCTCTCTTATGATTTGACTTTAGCCTGATTTAAAGGTTGCCAGCTGCCACAAGAATTTTTGAATAAGTCAACTTGGGACCACAGATAAGTCATTCTAGTATGAACATTTGCTTTTACTGAACATCAGGATTCGACAAGCCTATTCACGGTGAAAGAAATGTCGTTCTTAAAGTAGTTCAAATCTAGATTCAAATGTGACTGCTATTCATCACTATTAATCACTGTTGTTGTCTAATGAGAGAACAAAGGGGGAAAACGCTGTGCTGCTGAGAAATCTCAGTTCCCAAAAACATTCAGTTGGCCAACTCTTTTCAAAGAGGGAAAAAAAAGGGGTAAAGTGGATCCCCTTTAAAGACTCAGTAAACTAAGTCACCTTAGGCTTTCGGAGAAGTATATATTACATAATGCTAAACATAAAATTAAAAAATTCTGCCTTTTATTTAAAAAAAGAGATTTTTCCCCCTGAAGGAATTCCAAATTATTAAAGTGATCCCCTATAATATTTAATGTTCAACATAAATGTTATAATGTAAACTATATATAAAATAAAGTAGTACTCTGAGAAATTTCCCTCAGAATTGAAATGCCCCATTAGTATTAATAATTAACTTTTATCTTAAGAAGACGGTGAGTGGACCATAAATAATGTTTTAAACTACACAGTTTTCATAAAACAATTTCCCCCAAATACTTTCTCTAATATTAGGTTTAAATTATTTTCTCTTTTAAAATGAATTCCCCTGGGGAGGTGAGAATTTAATATTTTAGCATGTATTACTTTGGTAATTTGTACAGGTTGCTGTCTTCTTTATAACTAACTGGGATCATGTTTATAACAAATATAAGAATTTACCAAGAATTTAAGAGAAGAAGAAAAAATCTAGTATACTTCTGATGTGGAATATCTGAAACTCTAGCAGATTATTTACCAAATAACCATAGGGGCACACATCAAAACAAAACAAAACAGAAATCACTGAACAAAAATTTATTAAATCTTCCATTTTTTATTTTAACTGAGGCATATGTCTCTGACTAAAGCCATTAAGTTTGCCCAAAAGTTAGTTGATAAAATGAGTTTAAATCAACTCAACCTGAGAAAAAAGGATAAAGCTGGGGGTATCTCACTGCCTGACTTTTATCTGTACTACAAAGCCTCAATAATCAAAACAGCTTGGTACTGGCAGAAAAACAGACACACAGACCAACAGAACAGAATTGAAAACCCAGAAATAAACCCACAAATACATGGACAGCTTACTTTTGAAAAAGGAGCGAAAAATATACAATGGGGAATAGAAAGCCTCTTCACTAAATGGTGCTGGGAAAATTGGAAAACCACATACAAAAGGCTGAATGTGAACTGCGATCTCTCACCATATACCAAAATTAACTCAAAATGGATTACAGACCTCCAAATAAGAAAGGAAACAATAAATTGCCTAGAAGAAAACATTGACACTACACTTATAGACTTGGGGTTCAGAGAGGACTTTATGAATCTGACCTCAATGGCAAGGGAAGTAAAAGCACAAATAAATGAATGGGACTTTATCAAGCTAAAAACCTTCTGCACTGCAGAGGAAACCATCAACAAAGCAAAGAGGCAACCAACCAACTGGGAGAAAATATTTGCAAACAATGCCTCTGATAAGGGGCTAATATCAAAAATATACAAAGCACTTGTTCAACTCAACAAGAAAAAAACAAGCAATCCAATTTAAAAATGGGAAGATGACCTTAACAGACATTTCTCTCATGAAGACATACATATGACCAACAGATATATGAAAAAATGCTCAACTTCACTAACAATTAGGGAGATGCAAATAAAAACCACAATGAGATACCATTTTACACCTGTTAGAATGGCTCTAATCAACAAGACAAGGGATAACAAGTGCTGGAGAGGCTGTGCACAAAAAGGAACCCTCATACATTGCTGGTGGGAATGTAAACTGGTACAACCACTATGGAAGGCTGTATGGAGATTCCTCTAAAAATTAGAAATGGAATTAGCATATAACCCAGCAATCCCTCCTTTGGGTATCTACCTAAAAAACCTGAAAACCTTAATTTACAAAGATGTCTGTACCTGCATGTTCATTGCAGCACTGTTCACAGTGGCCAGAACATGGAAACAACCAAAATGCCCTTCGATAGATGACTGGATA
>PVKE010027632.1:0-21470 GCA_004027555.1 Craseonycteris thonglongyai | reverse complement strand
CTAGTTGTGTCCCCTGAATCCAGTTACTTACCCCTGAAGCAGCCTCATTCTTCCAATAAATAATAAAAAGTCAGCTTCACTTCTTGTTCATGGCCTAGCAGACTTCAGATGGGTGTTCTTCCTCCTCAGAAGCCCCCACGGGGGTAATGCAGAGTCCTTCTCTGTGGAATTGTGGTCTGTGAGTTAGCCATGACTTGCTGGCTTTAGGGGAGTTTACATCCTGAAGACTGTGTTTGCTAAACTCACCCTAGAAACTTAGAAGAGAAACAATTGGGACATGGTTCTTTCCCTTTTTGAACATTTCAAGATTATGTGGAAATTTTGAAACTGTTTCAGTGTCCTACTTAAAGTTGAGAATCGTTTTATTTTCGCATTTTACTTAATTTATTAATTTTTGCATTTAAAACTGATGGTGTAAATGTAACGGGAAACACAGGCTTTGAAGCCAAAATTTCTTTCTGCACTTTGTGCCTGTGAAAGCTATCCTAGGTTTGCTATGTAGGTATCAGTGTTCGTTTACACTTATTATTTATTTATTATCTGGTATGTACTGGACACTATGCTATGTATTTTACTTATTGAATTCTTATAATAACTATAAGAAAACCACTACCATCTCCACTTTTTATAGATTCTTAAAAATTAAGACTCCAAGTTGCTAAGTAGTTTCCTAAAATAGACTAGTAAGTTAAATAGCTGCAATTTAAAAACAAGTCTGAGATGAAAACCCATACCCTTTTTACTAAGTGATGATGTTAAAAACACTTCCTGTCATTTTTTCTCTGCTTTGCAGACTACCCCAGTGCTTTTTGCTTAATTTTTTTTTCTTTTTTTTCCCCCCTGCTGTTTCTGATTGTTGGATGCCAGCTTGGCCCATCTGGTGCTATTTTCTGAGAATTTCATAATGCTGCCTCTATTCAAAGGGATACTTGACCATTTTCTTACATCTATTACACTTACCTTGTAGTGGGCACTCTATCATAATCACCTTGTTGCCATCTAAATTCTGATGAGCTGAGCGTGTAGGCATGAGGATGTCAGCTTGGTCCCAAGCAATTGTGTGGATGATGGATCCTGACATGCACTCTTCGTGTGCTCAGCTCAGCAGAGTTCTGATTCAGCAAGCATGCCTTCACCACTAGCACAGTGGCTGGATTCCAGGACCCTAGTGGTAGACTGAATGGCAGTGCAGGTATTTTGAGAAACTCTTACACCTCAACTAGCTGAGAATATATATTATCAAGAGTCCTTGAGAGTACTATGTGATGTATTGATAATTCACTTTGATGTATAAAAATGCATGGATTGTCTTATAAAATTAGCATTGTCCTATGAATTTATGATTAGGGCACAGAATACTGAAGGCACACACTGTACAGCAGAGGCAACTTATATCCAGCTAGACATGTTTATTTTCAGTACTGAAAGTTATTATTATTCTGCTTCCTACAGAGCAAAATCTCTGTTGTTTTTTATTTATACAGACTAGGAAAATTGAGATAGGGCATCTTTTTTGCAATTGGAACAATCAACGATAGCATGAAAATGTCCATGATGTCAAGGCAAAGCTAAAATTATGAGTAATGGCAATTCCCATCAAAGTTACATGACCCCAGGCAAGTCACCTCCCAGAGACTCATTTCTTTATCCATAGGATGGAAAGATTAAGAGATGCTGGGATAGCTCAGACGTTGAGCATTTGCCTTGAAATTGTGAGGTCCAGGGTTTAATTCCTGGCCCCAATTTGGGCAAACTCATATGCTGAACTGCGGCACTACTGGTAACCACAGGGATGGCACGGCAGTGAAGCTTCTCACCTCCCATGCAGGAGGCCCCAATTAGGCTCCTGCCCCACACAGTCCCACATCCACCTGTGTGGAATGAAACAATGTCACAACTAATAATGTGCAACTATGAAGACTGCTCTGGGCCCTCCCCCTTTCCCCACCACCCCCCGACCTTTCTCTCTCACCTTCTCTCAAAAATAAATAAATAATTTATTTTTTTTTAAGACTTAACCAGGTAAACATTAAAAACATTTTGATTATCTCTATTTTTGACTTGAGAAGGAAGAGAAAAGGAGGTACTGTTGGTCAAATGCTGAAACATATGTAATGCCCCTTCTTAAATCTCTCTCGATTTTTTGATCACTTGTTTATGATTATATGTAAACATATACATACACATTTGCTAGTAAATGCAGAAATGTAAATACAAGTATGAAGTGGAAGATATCTCTAGATAAAGTTAAAATCTTTCATTATTAACAGCATATTGAGCACTCTGTAGTTAGTATACAATATTTAGTGAACTTAGATTAGGTGGACACATGTGTTTAATAAAATAGTAACTATGTCATTGCTCTTGACAGAACACAAAGTTAGCATTGCCATGTCCAGACTCTCCTGCACCAAATCACCCTATTATGACGAGGGTCTTCTTATTAGCTTATTCAGCTACTCAGCCGGATTCTTCCATTCATTAAGGCATTAAGCTACTAACTTTAAGAAGATTGACAGATTCATTTTCCTGGTGAGTTAAATTGTTTGAGTCACTCTCCTTTTATTCAACTAAGAAGATTTCTCTTCTTCTTAGAATCAACTTAATCGTCTTCACAGTCACAATCTACCTGCACTTTTTTGTGATCACATTGATTTTTCTGTCAAACTATTATTTTGAAATAGGTTATTTTGATAAAAATCTAAAGCAAATACATGGTTCTTTAAAAAGTCCATTTGCTTTAGATGAAAAAGGAAACCAAAGGTTTCATCTAGATTAGAAAAATGTGTCTCATTTCATTTATGTTCTTTCCTAGATAGAGAAAGTAAACACAGCCCCTGCAGTGCAATTTAACATGTTGTCATGCTCTGCCTTACACTTCACTTCTCAGCTCCATCCAACTGGGTCCCTTAAGAATGGGAAGCAGTTTGCCCTGCTAAGTGGTATATTGAAGTGTCTAGTGAACAAATGGGAAGATTTTATAGGTAAGCCTGCAGGTGCCTCTTTATGTAAGTTTAGTCACCAAGAATAATTCTACTGTCATTTCTGTTTCACTCTTTTATATCTAACTCATTTCTGTTGCCTCACTGATAAAATCATTAGAAAGGTTACAAAGCAAGTGGAGATATGTCAAATATATAATTGGGGTGCTATCACCCACTACCTTGCAATCAGTCTTCTCTTATCTCTCATTCTCCTGGTTTGTTCTCTCAAAGGTTATCAGTAACTCTCGTGTCAGTCACCTGTACTTCAGGTTTGTTCAGGTTTCTCTTTAGGACATGACATGGTTCATGCTTCTTAGGCTCTCTTATGTCAGCCCAAAGGCAAACCAAGTTTTCCTCCATTGCCTCTGGTTCCCATACTCTGTTTTTTCCACTGCATCCCTTCTTGCCTAAACACAGGAGCTCCCAATGTTTTGCCTTGGGATAAGATTTTTTTTCTGCCTTCACCACCACAGCAAGCCTATCCACTATGATTCAACTCCCCTCTTTACGTACATAACCCCAAATATTTGTCTCTCCCAGACTCCCGACTGACATTCTCCTGCAATGGCTCGCTTCACACATTTATCAGTCTGAGATGCTGACATTTCAAAAATTAGTTTACCACCTCCACCAAACCAATTTCTTGCTCCTTATCTCTCTGTTTCTTTTACTGACTCCACCATTTTCCCATTCATCTGAAGTCAAATGGATATTTTTGAATTGTCTTTAATTCCTGCTTTTCTTCATACTGGCCTCAACCAATGAAAATCGTGCTATAAACAACATTCTGCAATTCACCTGTTTTGATTTAAATATATGATAAATATTCTTCTTGCCAATATTTTCTTTTTTTAATTAATTATTAAATTTATTGGGATGACATTGGTTGGTAAAAATTACATAGGTTCCAATGTACAATTCTACATTATGTAGTCTGTATATTGCATTATGAGCTCACCACCCAGAGTCAGTTCTCTCTTCATCCCCATATATTTGATGCCCCCTTTCTCCTCCCCCACCCCCGTCCCCCATTACCCTCAGGTAACCACTAAGCTATTGACTGTGTCCGTGAGTTTTTGTTTCTTTGTTACTTTCAGTTTTATATTCCACCTATAAGTCAGACTGAAAAATGTCAAGAACCATATGACTTCACTTATATGTGCAATATTTTCTTTTTAATGGATGTGTAGAATATGATAATTTCCTTAATCTCTTGTTGGTATATGGTTAGATTGTTTCCAGTCAGTTTTATTGTATGTAATGCCTACAATTAAATCATCATTGATATATCTATATGAAATTATTGCATCTAAAAAATATTAACAGTAAAATTATGAGAATATTGTCAAGTTTTTGCCTGCAAATGTAAAAATTTGCCTATTTCCAAGTCAGTTGGCTATCCATACTTTTACTAGTGATAGTTTCATCTAGGGTAATGCCATTTTACGTTCCAATGTATATGTTAATCTTTTTTTGGATTTATACTTAGGTATGTCCTCCCATATTAATGTTTCTTTTAAAATGTCTATGGCTGTTCTCCAGTAAAGGCTTAGCCTTTCTAAGAACTTCTGCACTTAAAATTCTTAATTGATAGTTTGGCTTACCTTCATTAAATCTATACATTATGGGATTCTTTAAAATATTGAATCTTTCCATTCAGAAGTAAGATATATATAACTAATGGTTTGATTTTACTTAACAGCCTTCATTAATGGTTTATAATTTTCTCCCTTTAAGCCTTGGAAACTTGTTATTATACTCATATCTAGAAACAGTATCATTTATACAAATGCAATTTTTATTATATTTTTCTACCTGTTTACTATTGACCTACAGGACAGTCTTTGATGTCATTAGTTTAATCTTGGATTTGTCACCAAATCTATCTTGTTTATTAATTAATGCTCTTGGGTTGCCATATTTTTCATCAAACGATTCTGTCATTTTAATTTATTTTACTATGCAATATATAATATTCATCACACCACAAGCACACCACCAGTGATTTTCATTTTGGAAGAAGCAAATCTTACGCCCCACTGTTTATCCAAGGACTGTTCTCATACCCTGTGCGGAACTGACTCTCTCACATGTCAGTCTTCCATCCACATGCAGCACTCTTGCCTTCACTTATACATCTCAATCTGCCATCCTTCAATTCCTTTCTCTTCCATAAGTTCTTTCTTGATATTCTTAACATCATTTCAGTCTTTCTTCCTTTGAAACTTCACCCTGTATTGATAGCTCCCATAGCACTTCTTTTTCGTGCAAACTGCAAACCATTTAATGTCAAGAGCGAGACTCGGTATGAGTTGGAGGCAGGGTCTATCTTTTGCCATCTTTTTATCATCTGTAGCATCTAGTGCTGCCTCTTTGTTTGCTGCTAGAGAGCTCAATCTACATGTTTTTATTCAATCTGCTACATCAAGTGTCTTAAACCTAGAATCTTAGCAGAGGGTGAGAGAATGGGTTTTGTTTTCTGTTCATCCCATTGCAGTACCATTAATCATGGACAAACTAAAGTTTGGTTGGCCATCCATCACTGATAGGGTAATTGGATGATGAGGTCAACAGAACACTGGCTTCTTATATGCTCATAAAAAATGCTATTTGATTTCTTCCTGATGAATGGTTCTTCCACTTTACCTTAAAAATGCGCTGTCACACAGCCCACAGAAACAGAAAATTCTGAAAACTCTTAACTGAGCTATAGAACCAGAATTGTATTATAATTGCTTTCTCTTCTGGCTTTTAAAATGTTCTACTTTGAAAGAAAATGTTCATTTCATTTTTACTATTTAATTCTATATTTTATAGGTACATAATGTTATTTTATAACTCTTTTTTAACTAGTATGTACCTTAGAGTTCAATCATGAAACTTACAAAACCCATTTATATTAAAAGTTGTAACAGAGTATCATTTTTCACAAAGGCTTTGTATTGAATAACTTCTTCACAGAAACTATTTTTTTTTCTCTTCCTCGGGGATGGAGAAGTTCAACTATATATTTTTTCCCATTAGAGATGAGAGAACGTTAACATAAATATAAAAGAAGTATTGAAGTATTCTAATGAAGGAACAGATAGATAAAATAATGACCTATTTCTATTTATAATATTTTATTAAAGCCATCTGCCTTTAATCTGCTTTTTATTACTCAAAAACATAGGGAAAGCATTTTCTGTCTAAAGCAACAGACTCTTTGTAATCCAGAATAAACTAAGTAGCTTTTGCCACTCTCCTTTGCAATGTTTCTACATTGCATAACCACCTCAATAAAAAGCAGTGTCCCAAAGTGTACAAACAACTAGGTCTGGACTGAAGCAAATGTAACGAGTAGTGTCAAGTCCTGATGATGGGAAAGCCTGTTTCTCCTTAATTAAATTATAGAATGCCACAAAATATGGTTTCTTTGAAATCTAAAGAGGATTTTAGGCTGGTTTTGCATGCCAACCGATTCTTCATTGAAAACAGCCTCCTATCTCAGACACCAAAAAAACCAGACACATTTCTCTATGAAGCCACAAAGAGTGCTTGTAGAGCCACAACCTTTATGGTCCATGAACCTTATGTCTCAGCAAGTGGTTCTTATAATACCACAGCACTGTGGAGCATCTCTGCAAAAACTCCAGCTCCTTACGTTGTCCAGCACTCACTGAGATAGATCTAGATGGTTGGATACCCACTGAGTTTTCTGATTAGCTACCAGCATTGTCTTGTAAATTCCAATAATTCCCAGTTGTTGTACCAATATGACCTTACTTCAAAATTTTCCATTTTAATAATAGTGTAAGCCATACTAGAATAATGCACATGGATGTAATTCATAGCCTCATAATATTCAGGAAGGCTTGGTAGCCCTCTTATTGTGAAGTCATCATTCATACATTTGTTCCGTGGCTTGCTGCGTAATCAAACCCAAGTGAAGTAATAATCTCAAAATATCAAGAGAAGATTTGATGTCCCAGGTTTTTTTAAAAAACAGAAGTTTATTTTTCTTACCTATTTGTTCTTCTATTAGAATGACAATAAGATTAAAATTCATACTTTCTGAAAGTTATGATATCAGTAAAGGAGCAATTTTAATTTTAGGCATTCTTCAAGAATGTTGTTCAAACATAGTACCTGTAATCATTCACTTAACATTTTACTCCACTACCCTTTTCTCCATGCATTAAATAATATATTCTTACAATAGTTGTATGATGTTGGTGCTGTTACATTTTTCATTGTATCGATAAGAAAACTGAGACACAGAGAGTTCAAGGGAATCCCTTCCCCTCCGCCTCCTTTTTTACAGAGCAGAGGTAATAATATTAGAAAGATTTTGAAATGAGTACTTGATTTCAGTTTTAGGAGATGTTTATTAGGTGTCCTTTTAATGCCAGGAAGCCAGGAAAGAGTCTACTATCTAGGAAAATTGGACCAAAAGAGGGTAATTATTTTATTTATTTATTTATTTATTTATTTATTTATTTATTTATTGTTTTTGACAGAGAGAGAGAGATACAGAGACAGAGAGAGAACTGAACTTGGGGAACTCCCCAGTTCAGCACATGGGTCCTCACAGGCCGGGGCCGGGATTCGATCCTTGGTCCTCAGGGCTTCAAAGCGAGCACTTTACCCACTGAGCCATCCTGGCTTCCCCACAAGAGGGTAATTAAATAAACAATATTAATAAGTTATTTTATCTGTCTTTGATAGACCTCAAGGAAAGTGGTTAATGTGGAATGTGATTAATACAATTCTTTGAATTTTACCAAGCTTTAAAAATTGTGGATAGGAGTAAAGCATGTTGTTTTTCCAAATATATATATATATATGACTATATATATTCATATATATATTCATATATATATATATATTCATATATATATATATATATTCATATATATATATACACACACACATGCATACATATATATATGTAATAAAGGACTTACTTCTTTTTATTCAACGATATTTTATTAGTCTTTGATTTAGAGATAGATTGCAACCACAAGTGATCTCAGATATACTTCGAACTGCCAGCTACCACCCAAACTGCATCTTGGCTTATAAAGCCAGAATAAAGTACATGAAAACATCTTCAAAGAGAAGAAGTATTAACCATTGGCCAAGATCTGAGACTTGGAAAAGACGTGAACTTAAGATCCATGATCAGCCCTGAAGCGGCATATCTTAACCTGACATTGAAAACACCCAATTTTGGTATACCTGAATTTCAGCTCATTGGCTACTGATGATGAGCTGTCACACAGCTTTTCTGTGACAAACTTTCTCCAAATAAAGATAACAATGTTCATTTACCCCCCAGGGAAGGTCATAAAACTTGTCACAGGGAAAACAAACATTTGTAAATTGCCTTACATGCACCACCAAGCATGCTTTTACTCAGCTTATTCCATTTCATTAAATATTAATTGAACACTTATTTTAGGCAATATGCTTGCTGCTGGTGACAAATAAATGGGTGGGACCAAAATGTTGCCAACAAAGAGATTAGAGTTGAATGAGAGTCATGTTTAATAAGCAGTTACTAGGTGCCAGACATGATGATAAGTCTTTTACATGCATTATACAATGTATTCTTACAATAGTTATATGATGTTGGTGTTATTACATTTTTAATTGTATAAATGAGAAAACCGAGACACAGAGAGTCCAAGAGAATCACTAAGGGTATTAAACAATTTAGGACCAAGACTCAGGCTCAGAATTATGGCTCCAGAATTCACAATCACAATCACTTCACTGTCTCTGGAGAAATAGTTACAATACAATGGTCTCAGGATGGTTTTTGAAAACATATGAGGTTCACAGCATCATAGAGGAAGGAGTGATAGATTTAGTCAAACTGAGGAAGGAGGTATGGAGTAGGTATTCAGAGAAAATAACATAGTAAACTCACAAGGTCTTTATAATTATCCTAATTTTGTTGTTTTACTGAAAAGATGTTGTTACTCTGAAAATTTACGGTCACGCAGTTTATATATAATAGGATCCAGCTTCGTATCTCAGACAGTCTGAATTCTACTTTTACGTCATGCTTCTTTTGGTTTAAACCCTAAGTCTATCATTACTCATGAGGAAAGAACCAAGTTGAGGTAGTCAGCATTAAAGGTAACTGGGGAAATAAAGGAAAGAGGATTGTTGGGGAAAGTACAGTTTACATTACTTAAATGAAAGTATAGAAACAAATTACTTTTAGGATGACTCAGAATAAGATGCAAAAGCATAAAATGTAGCTCTTTTCAAGCAATCAACTGCATTGACATAGTATTAGAGAAAGCAAGAGATAAGAATAAAGCTGGTGGTGGCCTGGCATAGAAGGTGAAATCAGGAAATAAGGGAACGCATATGAGTCTCTGAAGGAAGAGAAAACTCACATGAGCTTTGACACAATTTCATGTCAGTATAAGATACACAGATGACAAGAAGTAATGCTCTCACAAGAGAAAACATAGATAGATAAGGAGGTGGAGGTACCAACAATTCACTGGGAGTGTAGCAAGGTATGCTTACTGCAATTCAAATTGCTGGCAAGAAATAATTTGAATTAAACTTTTGGGATGGAATGATACATGACAAATGTTAAAATAAGTATATAAGGAAAGCCACAAAATAGCTGGTAGGCATTTGCAGAGAAACCATTAAACAGCCAGCCACAAATGAAAAACGATACATTCAATTTAAGCACAAAAGGTAAAGAACGTTGTAAGTTGTGATATGACTGCAGGAGTAGCACTCTAATGTTACTGACTCTCCCAAAAAGGTATTCCATAAATTTGGGCCTCCATGAAAAAATTTATATAAGTGGAATTGTACATAAAAGTCTTTTTATTTGTTTGCTTGTTATTTAGTGGCCAAAATGTAATCTCGAAAGTCAAATGTGGAACCAGTCGAAAGCAATGAGCTTCCAGGCTCGCTGATGATTCCTGGCCCCTCCTGGTGCAAACCTTGTATGCCGACCTGTGGCACAACTGGTAACCACCAGGCAGGATGGCAGGTCATGAAGGTTCTCGCCTCCCATGCAGGAGGCTCCCAGTTCAGTTCCTGCCCTGTGTGGCCCCACATCCACCTGTGTGGAATGAAACTACCGTATGTCACAACTAATGATGTGCAACTATAGAGGCTGCTTTGGGTCCTCCCTTCTCTCTCTTTCTCTTTCTCACTCTCTCTCTCACCTTCTCTCAAACAATAAATCTTAAGAAAAAATAATATTTTTTAAAGATTTATTTTTATTGTTTTTGACAGAGAGACAGAGAGGGACACAGAGAAGAGGGAGGGCCCAGAGCAGTTTCCATGGTTGTATATCATTAATATTTGATATAGTTTTACTCCACAGGTGGGCTCAGGTCTGCCCACGGCAAGGCAGGAACCAGGCAGAAGGCCTCCCAAATGGGCGTCTCCCACATGGGAAGCTCACCCCAGAGGCACATGCCAGTTTTGTATATGGGTCCGCATGCGCTGGGGACGGGGTTCAATCCTTGGACCCCGGGGGCTGCAAGAGGAGCGCTCAACCCACTTAGCCATTCCCCCATCCACAAAGAAGAATGTTTTGAAAATTATGTGATACTAAACTTTTATTGAGAATGGGAATACCCAAAGACGATGGTGGCAATATAGAATCCGTGAGAGCCATGCCCCTCCCCCATGTGTTTGTGACTGCTGAGGGTCTCTGAAAATAGACCAAACTGTTCTGAGATAATGTCTGAGATTTGAGCTCATTGGAAAGCGGGCCACCTCTACCACAAACTTCTCAGCAAACTTGGGTATGACTTGGAGTTTCTTGTATTTGATAAAGACTGAATATTCTGCATCCTCTGGGAATTGGATCAAAATACAGAGAACAGGGTCAGACAAGGGTCCTAAACTATATCTTTCTCTATACTTGACCTTGAATACATGGAAACACAAAGATCTGAGGGCAGGGGGGGCGGGCAACCAGAAAATTATCATTTGAAATATAAGTATATATTATATTTAGCTGCTAAAGTAAGTGAAATTGGAAGGAAATTGTCTTTGGCTAATGAAATGCCTCCTAGATAGTTAATTATGAATTAATTTAAAAGTTGGCATAATGAGAAGTCTATCAACTAAAGTGAAGTTTCAGATATTGTTTGATTGGTGTAGGTGTTAAAAATAGCTTGATAGATGGTACATGAACTAAGAAAATTTTAGTAAGTTCTTAAAAGTTGGCAATTTTATAACAGCATTCTACCTTCCATTCTAGATACCAAAGAATAGTTCTGAATTCTTAAAAATTTTCCCCTTAACATGTTAACGAGACAAGTAGCCATTTGAATTAGAAAACAACCCTTCTCACTAAATCTGGTGTCTAAATTTAGTTGGGCTAAGCATATAAGTGTAGGTAGAGTCTAGAGAATTATGTTATTGAATGAAGTAGACATCCTATTGTTACCATGGATGAATGGAAACATATCTTCCTAAGGAGGTAGACTAAGGAGGGAGAGAATGCCTATATTTCATATTACCCCTTCCACATCAGCAAAACTGTATGTAGAGACTGCTACAGACTTCCGCCTATCATGCTAATCTTCAGATAAAATAATATATTATTAGAGGTCAGAAAAATTTATTTCTCCCGCTAAGCCATCATGTAAAGAGTATTATTTAGGACTAATTATTAGTATAAAATGGTTTTAAGCTAAAAAAAAAATCTTTAAATAAGATTCTTTGTTCTTGACTTAGGCTAGGAACAGATAAGGGTGATTTTAAGTAAGATTGACAGGAATATATTGTTATATTAGGGAGGAAGAGCAGTGAGCCAATATTAAGATAGAAAGTTTTGAGTTTTAAATGATTTTACAAGCTGGGTAACCCTCCTCTTTCTCCTCCTAGTTCTTACTGTTCCACCTGACGGAATATTCCATTGAATCCTCCCTGTCCTCAGGCACTGTTATCTCAGGGCTGTTGAGAGGATTAGAGGAACTAGCACACAGGAAGAAATGCTACTTTTACCCATTGATATTGGTATAGTAAAGTAACAGAGACTGCAGCTTTGGGTTATGGAGGTTTAAGGTTATGGAAAGAGTTTAAAAATAATTGAGGGAAGGAAGTTTGGCATTTGTGTAGTGAAATATGGGTAGAATATTCAGGAATAACTTGTAGGAATTTGGAGTGGGAAAATTACATGTTAACTGTAAAGAAGTTTCAGAAATGAGCAGCCCCTAATCTTATTTTTTCATATCTTTGGTCCATTGTTGCCACAGTCTTGAAGGTAGAGGGTAGCAGGAACAACCCAATAAACAAACCTGGAAAGAACCCTGTTTGCCACATTTTAGATGACTATTCACTTTGACAAATTTATCTTGGCTTGTGCAGCTTGGCATTTTAGTTAATTAGAAAATGGGAAAGGCAGCTCATTTACTGTGTTGAATTTCTGACTACCATATTTATATAGCCTTCCAGCCAATCTCCAACATCCTCACTTGGGAAATCTGTCATGACCCCGTCATAGTCCCCAGATAGGTGATGGTGGCTTAGAGAAAACCAAATATCTATTAAGGAAAAATCAGTAAAGTCTGGTTCTTTCTTCTTTAGGCTCAACCCAGGGAGAGATATAAGAAGGAAACTTGTTTTTCTTACCGTAAGCCTTTGCTCTGTCTGGGATTATATTAAAATTTTCTACATAGTAGGATTCTGAATATAAAGCCTTAAGTAACTGGTTCACAGCTTCTGCCACGTGTACCCCAGCATGCAAGTGCATAGTGCAGCTGCCAAATGATGGGTGACCAGATGGACCTTCTGTTCATGTGACCTGGTGTTGACTGTGCTATACATGCTGAGAAGGAAGCGGCAAGAAATAAAGCATAACTTAAAAGTGTTACCCAAGAAATCTCAAGCTTTCTCTGTATATAGAGGATTACTCTCTGAACAGTGAATAATGCTGAAGGATAGTCAAATAAATTAGAACTCCATGGGACCCTGAAATATTTTGTATCTTTTGGAAAAGATGCAAAAGTACCTCCAAAATTCTATTAAGCAAAATATTTCAAAAACAAAAAAATTGAGAATCACTGATCTATTTGGTAGATGTTCTATGCAGCAACATACACATATAAGAACATTTATGGATCAGCCAAAGATTAGTATATTGAAAACAATAAGACTAACTTAGCTAGTGTCTTTTCATATAAAACTTTCTTAGAGTTTTTACTTTATTTATAGAAATTCTTAATCTTCAAAAAATTTACAGAGCAGATTTTATTATGATCTTTATTTTATAGAACAGCAAGCCAGTTTATATTAAGGGACTTGCTCCAAGTCATATAGTTAATTAGTTGCCTGCATGAAATTTAAACATGACTGGGTCCAGCACTTATTTATTCACTAAAATATGTTGCTTTAGTTGCTCTTCTACTTGAGATATTTTTTATGGGAATCAGTGATCAGTAAATACACTGTTTCATGGTGTAGAAATTCCAAGAAATGCTAAATTGTGATGGAAAATTATGTATTACTTTCATAAGATTTTGAGTTCACTCACTCTTTTATATTATGTAAAAATCCCCAGATTACATATAATCTAGTTCATTTTGGAGTGATTGATGTTATAAAATATTATTGCTATTCACAAATGGAAACAAAGGCAATGTTATTTCTTGTATCTACAATATTTCACTCGTGAGCACATAATGCAATGTATGGGTGATGTGGATTTGTACATCTGGAAACTATCTAATTGTTGCCAATCAATGTCACCTCAATAAATTTAACATTTAAAAAATAAACACGTAAATAAATAAAAATAAAATATTTTGCATAATCGGTGGGTTGCAAAAGACAATATTTTATATTTGATCCATTTTGAAGATGACAAAAACTGAGTGACAGAGAAGCTACTTGAATTCCCTAATTCTAACTAGTCATTCAACTTAATCTCACTATTCTGTTAAACAGGTATATTACAATCATTTTAAGTTATTTGACAATGAAGGGTTTGAACCATATAGTTCTTTATTTTTCCTGCATCTTAACAAATATTGCTTTGCTAATTAAGCCTGGTGTCTGTTGTAGGGTAGGTGCTTCATGAATGCGTATTTCCTAATGAAAGAAAATGTAGGAGTATATATTAAATGAATTTACATAATAAATATTCCTATTTAATTGTATTTAAATGCCTTCTCTGGTCCTTTCCATGTAGTAATCCTGGTTTATGTCAAAAGACCTGACTGAATAAGGAGAATTTAACTGAGACAAACTGTTTACTCTTCTATTTCTCTGCCATGGCACAGAATTAGCTGTTAGCTCCTTTCATTCCTCTCTACTCTAAACACTCCTCTCTCAAAAGTACAAATATGATTCTTGACAGCCTACCCAAACAACAAGTTTCTAATATATTGGATAAGAACCAGGAGAATGAGTTAAGTATCCAAAATGCCTCCTACTTTTCATCAGCTTAGCCAGTATAGACAGATTCATCACTAGATTCTGAGCTTGAAAGTAAGATTGCCAGCAATAAACTGATAATCGCAAACTTCCATGGCAACAAATTATTCTGTGGTCTCAGATACTTTGTTGTACATAATGGACTTTCCCAGTAATGTTATGTGACCCTGAGTCCAAAATACATTAAACGGTAGCTCTCGTGTTATGTCTTACTGACATTCTAGTCAGCTTCTAGTGTGTTGACTTTTTATTACGACGGTTTCATCTTGAGAACACAGGTCTCTAAAAAACGGAAACACTTTAGGGACAGCATGCTCTTTGGTAGCCTAGAAACTTGAAAGACTAAACATGGCTCCCTAGTTGTTTAGCATAAAAAGGATACGCTTGAGGGGAAGGGATCTTCTTTATTCTAAATACATTTTCAGGGACGTCAAGGGTAATTCTCCAAAATATGTAAGGAAATGCTATTTCAATATGAAATACCTCAAAAGCAGTTACTTAGTGATGGGTCAGTCCATCTAAGATTATTTTCAATGAATTATTAGTGATTTGGAGATAACATTCAGATTGTAATAAAACATGTTAAGCTATTTTTCCTTTTATTCAAATTGGAAATAAATGCTAACTCCATCATGATAAGTTGTTCATGAAAGTCAAAAGTAAGTTATGGCTGCCATAAAAGCATACTGATCCCTGTATTCCCTTTGGTATTACAGTCATTGCAGTTCATGATAGAGATGTTACAGCATGAGATCGATGTCCAGGCATTCTGCTATTGTTCAGAGCTTTGCTCTCCCTCTTACTATTATATTTCAGATATTCTCTCTATTTTAGGCTTTCCATAAGGTCTTCTCCTAAATATGTTTTTGCACAGTATGTCCTCTGCAAACAAAGAAAACAATCTGGTTAGACATTAATTCATTCACCAAATAATTTTCAGCATGTGGTGTGTATACAAACTAGCACTGAAGGCCATTTTAAGAAGCATCTCAGGTACTCGTTTTGTCTAGAGATCTAACATATCTGTAGTCATAAACAGTGAATTAGAGATATTGCTTTTTGATGCCTCTTTTCAGTATTCTAAGTACAGCTTGGCTGTCTCCGGATCTATACTTTCAATGCCACAGGGAAAATCGATAGTAATAACACAAGTTACTGAGAGTAGGGGCTAAGTTTCTCTATTTTATATACTAATTTTCAAATCTAAGTCTTTCCTGTGAACTTGGAATATATCAAACTATCCAGGATTCAGATTGATGCTGGCAAAAATATACAAAATTAATATACAAATGATGACTGAAAATATTTTATTTTAGTCATTTTAATGGACTATTTAATTCAGTGAGAACATATACATTTGGCATCCTAACATTTTCTTTAATTTTTTAGCGAAAGTGAAGTGTTGATTTGGCAATTTTCTCCTTTGAATGTTATTATTTTTAAGAGAAAAAAAATGGGTAAGAAAGAATTCAGATTTATTACCTTCACATTCTAAATAAATATTGTATTTTAAACATTAATAGCAAATTGTATTTGAGTGTCACTAAAATGGCATGAAATTTGTATGCATATCATACAATTTTATCTGTTTTATTCAATTTTATAACTAATGCTTTTGAAAAACTTATTCTTTAGAGTAATGGTGTTAATAAAATAAATTACCTGCAAGCTTAGTCAACAGTCATTTTTCAATGGGTGCAATGTTTAAAGATGACCAGTTTCAGAATTTTATATGCAGCTTGAATCTTACACATTGGAATATTCAGTGTAGGATTGTTTCACAATCTTAGGATGTAATATTCAATTTATTTCAATCATTACAATAAAATTAATCATATTACAAATTAAACAATTATGCATCAGAAAGTCAAATTACTTTAGTTTTGTGGAAATCATCAGGACTTTGTGTACGTAATCAAGATTAATGCATATAGTGAAGGTTTGAAAGTCCTTGAATTTGAGAAAATGTCGTTTCATGCAGGATGGGGTAGCTATGAAAAGAGGCAACACCAAGTTCTCTGTGGCTTAAAACCACATGCATATACCCTGCACGTTGAGTGTAGTTCAGCCTGAGGGCCTCTGCTTATCAAAGTCACTAATGAGCCCAGACTAGCTGACTCCATCACAACTCTATTTCCACACTTTCTGCCTTGGGAGGAAAGAAATGTGGTGAATCACACACTGGTTCTTAAGCTTCCTGACAAAGTAAACCACATGGCCAAGATTAACTCAAAAATGACAGAGGAGTATAATCCTACCTTATGTGTCCCAAAATAGAAGCACCAAAATATTTGAATGACCTTTATGATACAAATTAGCCATGAGTGTTCTTGTCACTGTGGTCATTAAGTGCTATTATTTCTATCTTTTTGATCATGTACTCAATTGTAACCTATAAAATCAAGCTATTTCTATGATATGGCTCATTCTAGCTTATTCACTATTGGATTAATTTGAGGAACAGGATGACAATTCTTAAGAATCCAATGACTTTCAGACTAATGAAGTAGCTGAGTTCCTCTAATTTTTTCTTTCATCTATTTTCTGACATTATATCAATAAGATCACATGGATTCTTATACTGAGTCATACCCATGGCCGTTCCAGTGAAAAATGTTATCCTTGGCAAAAAAAATGAGTCACTTCTATGATTTCTCTATTGTTCTTAAAGAAAAATGATAGAACTATTATAAGAATTGCTATTTTAAAGATAGATGATTCTATTTAATATGCATAAAGATGAATATGCACTTACCAAATATCAAATATTCCTTTCTTGAATTTCAGCAAAACTCAATGAAACATACCATGTGTTAAAATTTAGTTTTAGAGATATTTCTAAAACAATTTTGAAAGTTGTAATAGAAAAAATAAAATGGGTACTATTGAACAGAAGTAAACATGGAATTTAGTAATTCCATTTACCTAGTTTCATAATTCCAGGTATGATGGACTTTATTTTTTAAAGATTTATTTTTATTGTTTTTGACAGAGAGAGAGAGGCAGAGAGAGACAGAGAGACTTGTGGGTCAGCAGAGCGTCTCCATAATTGCACATCATTAGTTTTCTACATAGTTTCATTCCACAAGAGGGTATGGGGCTGTGCAGGGCAGGAACTGGCCAGGAGCCTCCCACATGAGAAGCACACTGCTGCAAGCCAGGAGCCTCCCACATAGGAGGTTCACCCTAATGAGAACCAAACTAGGCACACATCCCAATTCAGCATATGGGTCCACATGGGCTGGGGCTGGGATTTGATCCTCAGACCCTAGGGCTGCAAGACAAGCATTCAACCTGCTGAGCCATCCCAGTATCCCCTGGACTTTATTTTTAAGATCCACAACATTTTAAAGCACCAAATTTCCCTAATATTTAATCATTTTACAAATGACAAAACTGAGACCCAAGAAAAATTGTGGTGAACAAGATAGACCAAATCCCTACCTTCATAATCTTACATTTTCCAGGGGAAGATATTGAACTATGAATTCTACAATACATACAATAATATGTATCATGTGCCTAGCATGTAGTAAATGCTCAATATTATTACTCCTTAATAGTAGTCCTATTTTTCAACTTGTGTTTCAATATTTTTATTCACAAGTATACCTGACATATAGACATTTAGCTCCTGATTAATACTTCCAGACCTATGGCTTGTATAAAACTTTCAAGACAGAAAGCTTTCATGGTTATATTTTTGAACATGCTGAAAGAACTTAAACATCAGTGAACATAATTTGTCACATTTATTCTATTTATTTCCCATTAAAAAAAAAAAAGATATAATGGCTTGACCACAATAAAAATGTCATAATGTTTGGTTAATTTTCTTATTTAATGACAAGGAATTCTGCTTAAAGTATCTTTCCTGTTGAAATACAGACTTACATGAAATATTATTGCTTGGAAGCACTAAAACTTAATGTCATACCTACTGACATCACCAAATTTCAAAAATTGAGATATTGTGACATTTGTTTTTATCAATATGATGAATCATTGTTCCTTTAAGGCTTAGCTTTCCTACTTAAATGTAAACAGTAGATATCATTGAGCAAAGAGGCTGGCAGATAATTATGTTTGGAATACTACATGCCTTTTGCATCTAATTATCTTTTTGATGAATTATCAAAGAGTATAAGATATGCAAAAACAAACAGTAATGGAAATATTAGACATAGTCAATTTTATAAGATGGAGACCCAATATACCTGTGAAATATAGGACAAGAAGAAATAAATTTAATTATAAGTTTTCAAGGTAATAGCCAATGTAAAATCTTAGTCTTTGAAAAGAGTGGTAGTATTGTTATATTATTCTGCAGCCAAGGCTTTTTTAAGAAAAAAAAAAAAGATTGCCCCTGGTAGCATTTAAGATTGTATAGCACAAGTTTTTGATCATGTAAAATTAATTTGTATAAATTATCTCAAAGAAAACCAATAAAGCTTTGGATATTATCCAGAAAAAGTAAGAACAGTAAACAACCCTTTCTTGTTCTGAGTAGGAAAACTGCTTACTTCTTATTAAAATGTTGAAATGACTCACATTGCTATTAAATGTTTCCTTTCATAGAGTCATGTTCAGCACTTTTTAAGGAATAAGTTGTTTTTAATAAGACATATTATCTAAGAGAAAACCAGAAAAAAAAAAAGACAATAAATGATGTGGAAGTTACTATTTCAATTAGGTTGTTAAAACAAAATCTGTCTACACGATTTCAGTTGCCCCATTTTTATGGGGTTCTGATGTATATATATATATATACATAACATATTTATGTAAATATATAAATAAATATGAGGGCTGTCCAAAAAAAAAAAAAAAACCCAGCCATTGTCAATATAACAAGAATGGTTACATGGCTGGATATTTTCCAGATAGCCCTCGAATATGTGTTGTAATTATTAGGGACTGCCAAATTGCCCTCCAGAGGTGGTAAACCAATGTATACCTTTCCAAGTCAATGTATAGAGTGTCTGATTTTCCTCCCATGGATTATGAAACAGTTAAAATTTTGCCATTCTCACAGGCATAAAGGGATATCTCACTTCTCTCATTATGAATAAGATCAGACATGTTTTTATTATACATGTTCCCAAACAATGTGGATGACATTCTCTGTTAACACTCTGTTAATATTCTTTGCCATTTATTTTTGTTATTGTTGCAGGGTTATTAGCCTTTTCCTTCCATTTTGAAGAGTTACCTAGGTTTTTTGGGAGACTTAGCGTTTTGCTATAACATAAATTATAAAACTTTTTCTTAGTTTCTTCTTTGTCATTTGAGTTTATTTATATTAATTTTTCTGCAAAGAAATTTAACATTTTTTTATGTTGCCATGCTCATCAGTCATTTCCTTTTATGGTTTATCAAGTTCTGTGTCAATATTAGAAAGACTATTGAAAAAATTATAAAGAATTCTGTCATATTTCTTTCATAACTTGTTTACATTCAAATCATTTATCTCTTTGGACTTTATCTTGGTTTAATAAGTGAAGCTTGGATCTATTTTTTTTTCTCTCTAAATGGTATTTAATTTTCCTAACAATTCCTAGTTCATTTTTCTCATTGATTCCCATGCTATTATTTTTACTTAATAAATATCCATACTCTATCTTTCTATTAGTAAATGAGCCAGTACAACGTGTTGTAATCTGGTAAGGCTGCCCTCACCCCCTTTCTTCCATTGCTCTTCTTTCTCAGAGTTTTGTTGGCTTTTCTTATTTGTTTTTTGTTACGAACTCTAGAAGAACCTTCGGTAACTTCAAAATATATACATATATTATTGGAATTGCTTTTATTTATAAATTAATCTAAGAGACAGTTGACATCTTTATAATGTTAAATCTTTCTCTCCAAAAAGATAGTATGTCATTTCATTTATCCTCATACTTTCAAGTTCTTAAGAATAGTTATATATTTTTCTTTGTTTTGCTCATTCTTGTTGCACTTACTCCTCTAAAGTGTTTCTTTGTTGTGATTTTTCTTGCATTTAAAAAAATTAAATTATCATTTAAATACAACATTGTATTAATTTCAGGGGTACAACATAGTGATTCAACATTTAGATATATAATACTACAATCACTACAATGAGTCTAGTAGCCCATCTGTCACTATAAGAAATTATTACAATATTATTGACTATATTCTCTGTGCTGCATATTATATCCTTATAACTTTTATTTCATAACTAGAAGTTTGTACCTTAGTCTTTTATTTATCTTTTTTACCCATCCACCCCCAACCTCTATCTGTATCTCATAACAAGTTATCTTTCATATATAAAATAGAGGTTATTGATTAATGTGTATTGATAACTGGTACCTTAAATTGTTTTTCAGCTTTACTTAGCTATAGTTGGCAATAAAATTGTAATGTATTTAAAGTATACAACACAATGATTTGATATACACATACATCATGAAAGGCTTCCCACAGTCAAGTTTAATAAATATATCCACCTCACATATTTACCATGTGTGTATGTGAATGTAAGAACACTTAAATTCCACATTCAGCAAATTTCAGTTTTACAGTACCTTATTATTAACTATAGTCACCATGCTGTACATTACATCCTCAGATCTTATTCATCTTATAGATAAACATTTGTACCCTTTCACCAACCTCTATTTCCCTTCATCCCAGAGCCCCTAAGAAGCACCATTCTATTTTCTGTTCCTACAGCAGGTTTAAGAAAAAAATTATTTTTATTTTTTCAACAGTTGACATACACTATTATATTAGTGTCAGGTATACTACAACATTGTGATTAGACATTATGTAACATATAAAGTGATCATCCCAATGAGTCTAGTACCCATCTGACACCATACATAGTTATGGGACACACTTGGGGTGAGAATATTCCAGAAAGGCTGCAAACAGGAGGACTGGAAAAAGGGCAGAGCGAGGAGACAGGTGTACATATGTCTGTGTAGAAAAGGAAATGGCTGGCAGAGTGGCAGCTATTACAATTTCAGGACACCCCCTTCAGATAATTAGAGGCTTCCTATTGTTGCAAGGCCATATTGTGAATAACTGATCTATTTGAAGCTT
>PVKE010027631.1:0-21468 GCA_004027555.1 Craseonycteris thonglongyai | reverse complement strand
TCCAACTATCAGTTGGACCAATGAAGATCATTATTAAAAGAGAGAGTTTTGAGCTAACAAAACTAAAATATTAAAAGAGGATAAGAATCAAAAGTGTTAAGCCTTCATTTACTCAGTTTCTGTTTGAATATAGGCCAGAGCATAGTGAATATTAGATTCCTAATATAATAACCTGCAATATATAATGTAATTGGCTTCATGCCATATCCTAGGGATAGTGGTGTCCAATAAATGTTAATTGTGTGTGTGTGTGTGTGTGTGTGTGTGTGTACGTGTGAATTGCTTTTCTTATATCTATGAAAATGAAGATAGAATTTTTGTTGTTGTTTTTTTATTTTCATCTACTAGCATGGTGAATTATTTTAGTGTCACTGTTAGCCAAGGTTCTCTAGAAAACAGAAGATGAGGAGGTAAAAATTAAAAACTAACACTACTTGGGAGTTAAAAACCCAAAGGTGGAAAAGATGAGATAAAAAGAGAAGTAAGGTAAAGAAAAGTGTCTACAATGCAATTAAATGTGGTGTGATTATTAATACAATATAGGCAATTGCTTCACAAAGGATCAAGGGCAAAAAGAAACTTCAGGTCTTTCAACAGGTGTCTTCCCTGGGATAAAAGGACATCTGTGGATAGACTAAAAAGAAAAACTCTTCTTTGAGCAGCCTACGGAAAGAATTTATTGACTCAGCTTCTTCCCTCCTTCCACTATCCCATTACTGCAGCTCTTCTAGACATTAAAATGATAAAGAATAATATGAACAATTTTATGCCAAAAAATTTACCTCAGATAAAATGAATGAATTACTTCAAAGTCAGAAAATACCAAAGCTCACTCAAGAAGAAATAGACAATCAAAATAGCCTTATATCTGTTTAAAAATTACATTTGTTAAAAACTTTCCCCAAAAAATTCAAGGCAAGGATCACTCCTCTGATGAATCCTAAGAAACCTTTAAGGAAGAATTAATTTAAACTTACCTAAACTCCTCCAGAACAAAGAGAAAAATAAAATACTTCTCAAGGCACTTCAGTTCCCAGTTCCACGTATACAGAGCTTGTAAGTCCCCACTGGGTCCTAACAAAGTACAAGATAAACAAACTGAAAAATCAGCAGCTTTTTCTTGGACCCCATAAGAGAGAGAAGGACACAAGAAAAACTGTTTCTCCCAAGATGGGAGATACAGATAGGTGAATGCATGGAGTCAACATTTACCAGGGCAGATAATTGGGACCACCTTAAAAAACAATTCTGATGTAGAAAAACCTGAGCTGTAATTGACAAATTTCTGGAGGCTACATACATGTGAACAATACTGAAAGTTAAAACCCCCAGGGGAACCCAGTCATGGCAGGAGGCCACAATATCATGATATGTACTTTCAACCAAATGCCCACAGTAAATAGTGGAGAAAAACTCCCTCAGATATTGGAGCAGGAAGAGGAGAACAGAAGCCATTCTAAAATATTCCAGAGCACTCTGTTATTCCTAACAAGGCCTGCCCTCAACAGAAACTAATTAATCAGAGCCTAACCTGCTGGGATATTATAAAAGCCTACCTAACCTGGGGGAAGGGACTACTTAACTCAAGTCCCCTCTAGCTTTCCACTTGGAAAAAGGGACATAACCAACTTCAACCCACTCTAGTCCTCCTTTCCCATCTAAAGAGGTGGTAGGAAACAACTGAGAAATACATAAAGGTGTAAACTCACTAAAAGACTGAGACCTAAACACAGGACTACAGATTATGTTCCCTCCTCCAACATCTCATCACCATAATTACTAAAGGCTTATTTAGAGCAATTCCTTTCATCTGGAACATTGTGTCGAGCACTAAAAAAAAATTACTAGACATACTAAAAAGCAAAAGTGCAATTTGAAGAGCAAGCATCAGAAGCAGACATGGTGGGGATTTTGAAATTATAAAACCAGGAATTTTAAAAGACTGTGATTAATATGCTAAAGGTGCTAATGGATAAATGAGGCAGCATGCAAGGACAAGCAATGTAGGCAGTAAAATGGAAATCCTATGGGGAAAAATAATTAAAATACTAGAGATCAAAAACACTAACAGAAATGAAAAATGCCTTTGATGTGATTATACTGAGGGAAAATAAAGAAAATCTCTGAGCTTGAAGATATTGCAGGAGAAATCACCAAAGCTGATAAGCAAATAGAACAAAGGAAAAAAAAGCAAAACAAAACAAACAGAATATTCAAAGATGTGGGTTAATTGCATAAAGAGTAACATATGTATATCGGGAATATCAGAGGGAGAATAAATAAAGAGAGAAACAGAGGAAATATTTGAAGCAATAATGATGGAAAATTCCCCAAATTAATGTCAGACACCAAATCGTAGATTTAGGAAGCTAGAGAATAGAGTAAGATAAATGAAAAAATAAAGAACAACACAACAAAAAGAACTATACCTAGGCATATCAGGCATATCGTTTTCAAAGTACAAGAAATCAAAGACAAATAAAAAAAATTCTGAAAGGAGCCAGAGGGGGGGGGGGGGAGCAGAAACCCTACCTTACCTATACAGGGACAAAAGTTGGAATTACATATATATCTTTGTGAAGTTCTTAGAGACTGAGAAAGATGAATTATTATTACAAGCACAGATGTGTTTATTTACTTTATTCAAACTAAAGTTTCAAAATTAACTGTTTAGAAAAATGAGCAAGGGCTACATAGGTTTTGTTATTTAAATGTGTTGTATAAAACACCTTGTATTCAATAAGTAATAAACTTTACTTTCAATAAACAAAATTAAAGTTTTATACTATATAGCTTCACTAAGAAAGACTGGATTAGGTAATTAGTACATGATACTGGGTAGGACTAATAGGAAAGGTCATTAGTGGTACCTAAGTATTTATATATAAAATATTTATGCTAATAAAATACTAGTCTTTTAAAGTTATTGTTGATATTAATTCAAATATTATAATGTGCTAGTGCAAAGAAGAATAATACTTCAATTCATTGCAAGAAAAAACACATTTTAATACTTTAATTACATCATTACTAAACCTTAGAAAATTAGAAATTTGGACTTTGAGGGCTTATAACCATTGTTTATATCTAAGAAAAGCTGACCATAAATTGAAAACAAAATACTAGAAAGAATAAGTTCTGGAATAAACCTGTTGACAAAATTCAATGAAATATCTTCACTCTTTTAAAGAATTAGCTGAACTAGTGCAACAATACAGCACAACAAGCTACTAGAATTTTCTTCGTAGAATTGAGGAATCCTCTAATGCTGAAATTTTTATTCATTTGAAAATTATTCTCAAGATACTGATTGTTAGGTCTGAAGGGTGAGATGGTGGGAGGAGGAAAAAACAGGACAAAGTATCAGCCCCAGGTGCCTCCCTGAAGAGAAGAGCCTGCAAGGACTTTCTTCCCCACCCTGAGGAGGTGGGAACTTGGTGCCAGATTATCCACTAAACATGCCCAACCTAGATGCTAATACTTTCTGATACTCCTCTTCCACTCCCCTTTCTGGTTAGTCTGATACGTGCATGTAAAAAACTCTCCCAACCCCAGAAGGGGCCAACGCCATCTTTCTCTCTTTTGGTGTCAGCCCAGTTATTTCTCTGCTGTTTCTGATAAACTCTCTTGCTAACCCAGAACTCAGTATGGTCCTTCTTTGGCAAACCTTACAGTGATTATTTCCATCAATTTACTGCAAATGAGACACAATATTAATCAAAGGAAACAATATTAAAGAATCATGTCCTTCACTTGTAGTTATAGTGAGAATACAAAAATAAATGAAATTCCTATATTTTGTAGGCAAGTAGTTGTTCAATTGTGTGTATTCTTGACAGAAAAGACTTCAATATTTTTTAATATGCCATTGTTTTATGATTATAATCTGGGAATGTTGTCCTAAATAACCATTTCTCTTGAAAACAATTGAAAAAATTACACAATCAATTTTGTGAAATATAGTAATTTGTAAAAATGACTTTCAAGATACTGCAAATATTTTCCTTCCAATAGAGAATGAAGCACTTGTTTCAGTAAAAAATGTTCACCATTAATGCAGTCAATTTGAGCAAATTGGTTCAATAAGAGTAACATTTTTTATTTACTGGTATCCTTAGAAGCCTTAATTTTTAATTATCCCAATACTTGTCAGTATTTTGTTTACATCATCTGCAAAAAAGTAATTTAGCAGATGAAGAAAACGTTCAAAAAGCATAAAATAAAATGTAACCCTCAGTTCTTTCATATGTATATATCATTTGTATATATTATATACATATACATATCTTAGTGGAAATGGATGAGTACAAAACACTGCAAATTCTCAATCCATCAATTTGACATCTTTATCACAAAATCCCACATATAAGCAGCGCTTGATTTCCAGGGATGACATTATAAATGCTTAGCCAGTTATTACCACCTTATCAATTTGTGGCACTCACAACAAAACTAACATGAATGTGTGAATTTATTTTATTCTGTCTTGACAAGCAATGTACAAAGTATCCACTTTTTTTCTCTGCTTGGACCATTAAATAATGAAATATCATGAACTATATAGCTCATAAACAACACAAATTTACTTCTCACAGTTCTGGAGGCTGAGAAGCCCAAGGTCAAGTAGCTGAGAATTTATGTGCCTGGTGAGAGGAAGCTTCCTAGTTCACAGTTGTCTTTTTGCTATAGCTTTACATACTGGAAGGGCAAAGGGAATCCTCAGAGCCTTTTTTATAAGGGCACCAATCTCACTTTTAAGGGTTCTGCCTTCATGATCTAATCACATTCCAAAGGCCCCACCTAAAAGTACCATCACATTGGGTGTCTAAATTCAAAGGACTTTGGAGGGTAACCCATAGTAGATATATTTTCCTAGAAAGTACTCAATTCTACATGTTGCAGACCCATTCTCTGTGAGTTATTGAAAACCTTTCTACTTAACAAAATCGTAAAAAAAAAAAAAAAAGAAGAAAGAAAGAAAGAAAAGAAAAGGTTGCCATTTGTTACATACAATAGGCAAGGTAAATGAGCTTCTTGCAAATGAAGCTACAGAGAAAGATACATTCTAGACATGTCTCCTAAGATCT
Source organism: Craseonycteris thonglongyai (assembly GCA_004027555.1). NCBI lineage: Eukaryota > Metazoa > Chordata > Mammalia > Chiroptera > Craseonycteridae > Craseonycteris > Craseonycteris thonglongyai. Next base: position 16,381 of record PVKE010027631.1, on the reverse strand, counting down.
TTCACATTAGTGGGAAGACAGATGAGACAGACAGATGAACAATTCAACAAGGCGAGGTGAATGCAATGAGATATAAGTTCAATAAGCAACTGTGAAGAAACCCCAGGATTTTTACTAACTTCAACCTTATCAGAAGGGAAGAGTAAGATATCTTAGAGCTGGTCCTCGAGCAAAGTCACAAAGCATGAGTAAACCTCTACCGGGAAATATCTATATTCCAGGCAGAAAAAAAAAAAAAAGGTTTATTCCAAATGTGGGAGAAAAAGAAGCATGACACTGTTTAGAGTTGTAGGGTTTTTAGTGTAACTGGTTTATATCAGAGAATAGTGAAAAGCTAGGCTAGAAAGATAGTATAAAGAGACTTGAGAGCACTGATTAAAAGACATTACATAAAAATGACAGTTTATGTATTTTAGATAAATCATTTCAGTGCCTGTGGATGACACATTAACAAAGTATGAATGGCAAATATAGAGGGGACTATAATGGAAATGGAATAATAGCCTGCAGGAGAGAGAAGGAAGAAGAAATTAGAAAACAAATATAGAATAAAAATAAACATTTTTTTTCAGAACTAGAGAACAGATCTATGAGTATAAGTTAATGAATCTCATTTCTGGATATGTAGGAAATCATCTCTAGAAAACAAGTCTATGTTGTGAAACTTTACAGAATGAATATATATATAACAAGAGGGTTACATGAGAGCAGTATATCTCTCTAGATACTTGTATATAAAACCCTGTATACTTGCTTAAAAATTTACATCATTCCTGTTTTTTAATTATATGTTTTATTTAGTCATTTAAACCATTAAAATAACTGCTACAAAACAATAGTATTTCATAAAAATAGCCATTTATTTCTCTAAAGTGAGGGTCAGAAAAATTTTTTCATAAAGCACTAAGTATTTAGTATTTAGGCTTTTCTGGACAGAATACAAAGCAAAGAATATTATGTGGAACTTCTACACAAACAAAGAAAGAATTTTTTCTCAAATATTAAATATTTCAAAATCAAAATTTTATTTATAAATACAAAAATTGGAATTTCATATTAGTTTCACTTTTTACAAAAATAGCCTCTTAAAATTTTTCAACCATTTAAGAGTACAAAAATTATTCTTAGCTCACAACTATACAAAAAGTGGCATGGCTGGATATGGCCCTCAGGCTATAGTTTGCTTACTTCTGTTCTAAAATAAAGCCAAGAACTCCTTTTGAGATAACCTACTATATAACAGTGAAATGTAATAATAAGGAAAAGAATAGCATGCGCAAAGACTACTTGCCACATATATTGTAAGAACACATATACACTGTCATTAAAAAAATAATAATAAAACTATTAATGTGAACAAGAAGGCAATTCAAGAAAGAAAAACAACCTTTACTTAAAAGCAAAAGAATGGCTTAATCTTTAATTCCATTATTGTTTGAAAAATATGTAGTGAGATAAAGCCAACAAACCAGAATAAATTTCTCAAAATGTAATAAGATGTCACTAAAACTCTTGTTAAAAATGAAAAGCCTGCATAAAATCATCAGAGAAGCTCTTCTGAATTTTATAACTCTCATGATTTGTTGCATTAATTATAAATTTTAGACTGAAATTGTAAAGAAGAAAAATTCAAGTAATACAAGGGCTGTCTGAAAACTATCCAGCCATGTAATATGAAAAATAGAGTCATTTATGGCTGGATTTTTGCCAGATAGCCCTCATCCTTATATTTAATTGTCAGACTTCATATATCATCTTAGTATTTTATAAAGAGTACCATAAAAGTTATTATATCTTTCAAAGAAATATTTTGTTTTATTTCTGTAGTAGGTTGGGCTTTAAGACTTTGGTTAATAAGAATCATTATTAGACTATTTTTTAATGTTAAATATTAGACATCATTTAAATTAACATTCACAAAAAATAAATTTCCAGAAAAATCTCAAAACTATGAAGACTGTAAAACTGAGCTCATATATTCCTTTCCCCTTCAAATATGAGCCTTAACATCAGTTCATTATTTCTATTTAATGATCTCAAAAAGTATAACAGAGCTTAAGTGAAGCAAACACTAATCCAAATTAGTTCATTAGCAATCAGATCATTTCAAAAAGTTTCCTCTGCTTTGCTACAAAGTAAATAGACTCCAAATGTGATGTTTTGCATCTTTCTAAATTAATCCTTATCATGCAGAGAAACATCTAGTGATTCAAGTTCATCAAATAATCACAGAAGAAGTATATTTGGTTTCACATCTCAGGCAGTGATAATATACTCAACAGTGTTCTCTACATACAAACTTTCAAGGAAGTTACCAAATGTCGTTTTCTCCTATAAGTTCAGCTCTTGCTCAAATAATGTGCATATATTATTTCTGAGTATCACAGAATCCCATGCCCTGCTTCATACTGGGTTTTTTTTTGTTTGTTTGTTCCCTTTTTTTTTTCTTCTTTGACAGAGAGAGACAGAGACAAACAGAGAAGGGGAAGGGCCCAGAGCAGTTACCATAGTTGTATGTGATCAGTTTTTGACATGGTTTCATTCCACACACGTGGGGAGGGGCCACACAGGGTGGTAACAGGGCAGGGGATCTCCCGCATGGGATGCACTACCACCACCACCCCACCCCCTCAAGCCAGGGACTGAATCAGGGTGGGCAAGGACTGAACTGAGGGCGTCCCACATGGGAAGCACACCGCAGTTTAGCAAATAGGTCTGCACTGGCCAGGGCCAGGATCTGATCCTTGGTCCCCAGGGCTGCTCAGTGAGCACCTAACCTGCTGAGCCATCCTGACTTCCCCAGCATCATATCTTGACAGCAGTGTTTCCCCCTGTTTATTTGTTTGTTTGTTTTTTCCAATTGGATGTCATACAAACTTAAAACGTTAAAATACAAAACTTTAAAAGGTGAAAATTATTTTCTGAAATGATATGAAATCCAGGATAAGTATGGCATCAATAAAAATATTCACTGTCCTGAACTTAATAACTACCATTAACTTAATGCTTACTACAACCTAGCCATGTGTTAGATACCTTACATGCAAATCCTCATAACCATATCAAGTAGATATTACTACCTCAATTTATACCAGTTAAACTTCAATAACATAAAATAAACTCTGGTTGTTAATAGGTCTGTTTTTACATTTTTCAGTTATTGATGAGAAAAAAATGACATTTGTATATTTTATCTTAAAACATAAACTTACAATTGTTCTGCTTTTTTTAAAGATTTATTTTATTGATGTGAGAGAATGTGTGTGTGAGATAGAGAGATAAGGGGAAAGTTCCAAAGTAGTCTCCATAGTTCCACATCATGAGTTGTAACAGTTTCATTCCACACGGGTGAATGTGGGGTTGTGTGGAATGGGAACCAAACTGGGGGCCTCTCAAAGGGGAGGCGAGAACCTTTGCTGCCATCCTGGCAGTTAGCAGTTGCACCGCAGTTCAGCATATGGGTTTGCACAGGTCAGGACTGAGAATGGAACCGCTGAGCTATCCTGACATCCCCTATAATTGTTTTTGTTTTTTTAAGATTTATTTTATTGATTCTTGGCAGAGAGAAACAGATACAGAGAGAGACAGAGAGAAGGGGGAGGGCCCAGAGCAGTCTCCATAGTTGACATTAGTTTTCCATATAGTTTCACTCCACAGGTGGGCACAGGGCTGTGCAGGGCAGGAACTGGGCCGGGAGCCTCCCACATAGGTCCCGGCAAGAACTGAACTGGGGGCACACCTCAGTTCAGCATATGGGTCCGCATGGGCCGGGGCCGGGATTCGATCCTCGAGGCTTCAAAGGAAGTGCTTTACCCGCTGAGCCATCCCAGAGTTCCCAACCCTATAATTGTTTTTAATATATTAGTCTCTTAAATTACATAGAAACCAAATACAGAGTTACAATGCTAGCAGCTTTTACACTAATAATTTCTGGTTTTCAAAAATGTATTAGTCTTTTAAATATGTAGGGAAAAAATGGAGTGCTGAGATCTATATTTATTCAAACAGCTTTGAGTTCCTGTCTAGTGTCCCTGTATTTCAATCTGAAGGACTTTAGGGCACCTTGAAAAGAGTATCTAATGGTAATTAACTCCCTCAGCTTTTGTTAAATCTCAGTATGTGTTCTTTTCTTCCACTTTTGAAGGACAGTATTTTCAGGTATAGAATTCTTAACAAGGCTATTTTTTTGTTGTTGTTTCTGTTTTTGTTTGTTTATTTTTTTCTCTTAGCACTTTGAATATATCAGCCTGCTGCCTTCTGAGTCCTGAACTTTCTTTTATTTATTTATTTATTTTTATTGTTTTTGACAGAGAGAGAGAGAGAGAGAGATACAGGGACAGAGACAGAGAGAAGGGGGATGGCCCAGAACAATCTCTATAGTTGCACATCATTAGTTTTTCCACATAGTTTGATTCCACAGGTGGGTGAGGGGCTGCACAGGGCACAAACTGGGCCAGGGTCTCACTCTGGTGAAAATTGAACTGGGAGCAATCCCCAGTTCAGCATATGGGTCCGCATGGGCCAGGGCCGGGATTCAATCCTCGGTCCCTGGGTCTGCAAAGTGAGTGCTTAACCCACCGAACCATCCCATCTTCCCAGCAAACTTTCTGATGATAATAACTCTGATGATTTCTTACTGAGGATCTTTTGTATGTGATAAATCACTTCTTGCTTCTGCTTTCTGGATTCTCCCTCTCTTTTGTGTTGTTATTTGTTTGTTTTGTTGTTTGTTTTGCTTTCACAGTTTGATTATGCAGTCAGTCCTCATTTAACATCCTCAATAGGTTCTGGGACTTCAAGCAATACAATGTATAACAAAACCAATTTTACCAAAGGCTACTCAATATGTAAGAGTTAAGTTCTTATGGGTATCTCATCAGTATTATAATGAAACAACATTAAACTAGAAGACAGGATTTGAGGACCTGCTGAAATGTGCCTCAGCATGGGTCTCTAAGTTTATTGTACTCAAAGTTTGTTGAGCTTCTTTGATATTTAAATTCGCATCTTTCATTAAATTTTGGGAGATTTGGGGCATTATTTCTTTTTCTCTCTTCCTTCTGGGACTCCCACTAAAAATAAGTTGTTCCATTTAGAAGTATCCCGTAGGTCTTTCGGATTTTATTTACTTTTCATCATTTTTTTTACTATTGCTCACACTCAATAACTTCAATTGCCTTATCTTCATTTTGAAGATTCTTTCTACTATCTGCTCAAATCTGTCTCCAAATTTTTCTAGTAAAATCTTAATTTCTGTCACTGTAATTTTTAGCTCTAGAATTTCTTTTGGTTTCTTTTCAAGTTTTCTATCTCTTTATCAATATTTCCATTTTATTCATTATATTTTTTACTTTTTCACATCTTTCTTTAGTTCTTTATTTTTAAAATAGCTATTTTAAAGTCTTTGTCTAGGAGGTCTGTCATCTGGTCTTTCTCAGGGACAGTTCCTTTTCTTTTTAGTGAGTCATATTTCCATGTTTCTTTGTATGAGTTGTGATTTATTTTTCTTGAAAACCAGAAATATGAATCTAATAATGTGGTAACTCTGAAAATTAATTTTTTCCCTTCCCCAAGGTTTTGACTTTGTCTTTTCAACTTTTGTTTTGTTAATTTATACCAGTTGTCTCCATGCTGAGTGTCAGCCTGAGGTATAAACTTAAGGTCTTCTTATGTTTTTTCTGAGCCTGCACATTCTAGGCATTCACGGTGACTTTCTATTTTCCCCTGTATATGAAGCCCCTTTGGCATGCTTAGCCTTTAATGTTTGTCCTCCAAAAAGGAAAAAAGGAAAAAGCATGAATGCAGAGTTAAGGATACCAGCCCTTTAAATCCCCTAGAATTTATGATAGTTGAAGGAGGAGAGGCTTTGAACAATGGGAGGTTCAACAATGGCTGCCCATCTCTATCTCTGTACCGCCCTAATTAAAAGCACAGTCAACAGGACACAGATTTTCAATATTTGGAGAATATGGTCCTAACTGCCCAGGATGGCTCCCACAGACAGTGTACACCTTCCTGCCATGGGGCTGGGGTATGGTATGGGTAGCTCTGCAAATAAGATCCCAAGAGGAATTTTTCAGCTGATTATATAAGTAATTCAGTTCACTATAAAATATGCAAGGAATAATTACATTTTTAAGAAAACTCAATTATTTTCAAATTGGACTGTTACACATTTTCTATGTTAATTCTGATCATGTTTTCTCAAACCTATTTTGTATATTTTGTATTATGTTTTTTAAGTGATGCATATTTTAGTGCATGAATTTCATTAGCAATGAAACCATTTAGTTTGTATAATGTTATTATGACAATAGCATACTTATTAATTCTGCTTATGGTAGAATTTTAAGACATAAATTTAAAACTTTATATGAAACCATAAATTCAAAGTTTTAAGTATGTTAATATAAAAGAAATATGGAGAAATAACTTTGTATTTATGACTGAACCTTATTTTCCTTAACAAATAATACATTGTCATAATGGCATCAAATCCTAGAGACAAGAAAGGAAAACATTAGATGGTAAACTAATAAATTATCCATGTACAAATCTGACACTAAATCTTGTTTATTATAAGAAGATGGCTTTCAAGTCTTGATCAAAATAATATTCTTAGTAAATAGATTTTTTCTAAAATATTAGACTTTTTGTGTTCTACATAGCTTTTAGAGTATTAATGGAAAAGTACTTTTGAAATTAAAATACAGACTTGTATTACTTATCTCAGAAAGACTGAGATCACACGGTTGAGGATTCTTCTTCAGAGGATGAAAGAATATGATTATTATGAGACTATATCACTATAGCACAGTTGGGCTAAGATAGTCCAGCCAGAATGCAAAACTCTCAAGTATATGAGAGTTTTTAAATGCAGGGTGAGGGTATGTTGAGATGGCTCAGGGAGTTAAGCACTCATCTTGCAGCCCTGTGGTCCAAAGATCAAATCCCAGCCCCGGCGAACACATATGCTGAGTGTGAGTGTACCCCCAGTTTGGTTCTCACAGGGGCAAGCCTCCTATGTGGTAGGCCCCCAGTTAGGCTCCTGCTCCAGGCATGCCTCCCATGTGGGACACCCCCAGCTCATGGGGCATGCCTCCCATGTGTGAGGCCCCTGGCTGGTTCCTGCCCTGTGCAGCCTCATGCCAACTTATGGAATGAAACTACATAGAAAACTAACGATTACGACTATGGAGACTGCTCTGGGCTCTCACTCTTCTCTCTATCTCTGTCTCCACCACCACCACCACCACCACCACCCCCTCTGCCAAAAACAATAAAAATAAATTTTTAAATTCAGGTTGAATGGTAAGGGAAGCTCTTACTGGGAATTCTAGGCCACGGGATTATGGAATGTGGAAAACTAGGCAATCTCATAGAGATGGCTACAGTGAAAAAGAATTTTATTTAAGATAAAAGTGTACAGAAAGCATTTCCTCAATAAATTAATGCAGAGTATCTGTTTACCAGGAAATAAGTTTCCATAGATAAAGAAAAAATGACTTGGAAGTCTGTTTACTTGGTGAGTGTAAACTAATATTTTTGAATTGAGTTAAAAAAAAATGTAACTATGTACTATCTCATTTAATTCTTAAACATTGCTCTAGAGGAAGTATTATTATATTATCCCTATTCAAATATGAGAAACTAGGTCTTAGAGATTTTATTAACTAACCCATACAAATTTGCATCATTAATATATGAGGGCTGTCTGGAAAAAATCCGCCATTGTCAATATAACGGGAATGATTACATAGCTGGATTCTTTCTGGACCGCCTTTATACATAAGAGTCAAAACTCATATTTAAGCAATGTGAATTTGAAGTGTGTCCCATAGAGTCTGTGTTATGCTGCTCCAGAACTGAGATGTGACATATCTAATGTACCTTAAACTTTTTCTGAACACTTCGTTCCTATGTAACCTAAGATCCTATAAAAATTATTGGCATTACTGCCATGCTATTAATGCACAGGGAAGAAGCAATAAACCAAACAGTCCCACACTTTTTTCTTTCCCATATGCCACTGTTATGTTTTTTTCTGAATTACTATTTTTAAGTTCTAAAGACAGAACTGTTTGTCTTTCTTTTAATTAGACCTCAGACATCATTTTACTCTGTCCTAAAAATTATTCTGTAATCAAATGCATAAATATCTTTCCCAGACAAATTTTAAAATAACATTCAACTAAAGCTAAAAGAATGTGAGATGTAGATTATACAAATTTAATAATATAACACAATTTAGAGAGGTATTTCAAAGGACAATCACACCATAACTAGGATATCAAAAGGCAAGAATCAGCTGAGTGAGGCTCTTTTCTAATTAACCAATCAGTTATATATGTATCTTCTAGGTTACATATTCAGTAAAGGAAGAAGACTTCATTTGAGAAGACAAATGTACAGGATAAGGGCCACAGGTTGTATGTGGACTTGAATCTGAAGATTATTAATGGGAAATAACCAACGGCAGGGTATAAACTATTTTTTTAAAACCAAAAATAGAAAATGATCTTTCTATGACAGTTGTTTGTGGTAATATTAAATTTAAGGAGGAGGTAAATGTGCTGAGTTGTGTGCAATATAGATGTAAAATTTTATTATTATCTTAAGGAGTACCTGCCATAATTATTAAAAGGATCTAAGTGAATACAAGGTAATGAAGCGTCTACAATGTGTTAACTTTATTAAAATGAATCTGCTTTGGGCAGAAAATAAATCACCTCTTCCAGGGTAAAACTACATAATTTTCAGAACACTGGTATACTAACAATATTCTGTACTTGTTATACAATGCACTAGAATCTTTGTGCTCTTACTACTCCATTTTTGGCTTTATAACCCTTTTGGCATCACCAAATAAATAAATGAACAAACACTAAGAAATACACTGACAAATAATTCTAATTTTATGTAGAATTTTCTTAAATCTTTTGACAGATAATTATTCTTTAATACTTACTGTAAGCCCACCCATCCATGTTTAGGGTACTTGGGTAATTTAGAATCCAACTGGTTGCTCTGTGATGGATTATTTGCAACTACCCACAAGTCATTACTGAATTTGATTATGAAACCTGCCCTACAAATTAGAGCATTTCATTGCATCCAGAAAAAGCATTAAGCTTTCTATTCAAAACTGAATGAAGGTACGCACCATTGCTACTGTTACTATATAATTCAAGCAAAAAAAAAAATCTTAAAATATATTTGCCCAACCAGAAAACATGTAAAAATTACTTTGACTTCCTTCCTGCCACAATATGCAAATTTGAAATAGAAATAGAGTTACCTTTCCTGTCATATTGATTGTTTTTGGCTTTCACTGATTCAAACAGGGTAGATCAATGTGGGATTTTACACTTTGCTAGAAACAGCTTCAGCAAAACATGTTATTATTAGCTTCATTTGCAATTATAATTTCAAGCCACACTTTGCCAGAGCAGGAAGACAAGCCAAGGAAAATAGAAACCATAAATGAGAGACAGCCTGGTCAGGGATTCAGGTGCCAGCAAATTGTTCAGATCATTGGATTCAAGTTGACTCTTTCTGCTTTGGGGGATAATGCCATTTCCCTTACACACCCTTTATGAATAAACTAAGTGGTTGTTTTAAAGACATTTTAAATCGGGGAAACTCCTTTCTTTGACAATAGATAGGTACTGGAATATTCATGACTGTCAAAAATTGTTTACATTCTTCTCAGTTGTAGTCTAACTTCCTCCATAAATAGGTAATCACTGTTGTTATTTTCCACTATAATACAAAGAAGTCTCCGAATTTCTTGTGCCTGGTGACCCTTGTTCAGTGTATAGTGGACAATTTTTTTTAAAGATTTATATTACTGTTTGAGAGAAGGTGGGAGAGACAGAGAGAAAAGGGAGGGCCCAGAGCAGTTTCCTTTGCTGTACAGCATTAGTTGTAACATAGTTTCATTCCACACAGGCGGATGTGGGACTGCACATGGGACAGGAACTAAACTGGGGGCTTCCTGCATGGGAGGTAAGAACCTTCACCACCATCTGGGGGTTACAAGTTGCACTGCAGTTTGGCATACGGGTTTGAATGGGCTGGGCCCAGATTCAATCCTGGGACCTTGTGGTTGCAAGGCAACTGCTCAACCTGTTGACCTATCCTGGCATTCCCGTAAGATGAACAACTTTAGGGAAACTATATGGCAACTATCTCAAACGTTTTAGAAGCAAAGATGTTTAGTTCATAGTATTATTCTTTTCTCAAGGTTAATTCAAGATTCGGGGTCTATAGGATGTCTTCTAGGAGTTATTATTTATGAAATATAGAAATACAGGTAAGTTCTAAAAATCTGACTTCATTTATTTATTTTGCTCTGTGAGAAGGAAAAAAACATGTAACGTAAAGTATGTGTATTTTTTTTTCAATAAGGTAATAAGGGACAGTTCTCAAAGCATTTACTTTGGATTATTTTCCTTCCAATGAATTTTCATTGGGATCACTCATTGCCACATAACTCTGTTATGAGAGAGATAACCATTGCAATATGCTTAGCATGAAAAATGGGCATGCTAACAGCTTTAGTATAATAATAGTAATGGTGGTAGTAACAAATTTTCTGTTATACTTGTATTGTTATTGCTACATTTTTGAACAAGTATAAAATATTGAATTCAATTAATTGATTAATGAAGAAACCAGTAAGAGATCACAACTTCTTAGTATTCCCATTATTATTATTATTTTTAAGTTGTTTTTTTTTATTGTTTTTGACAGAGAGAGACAGAGACAGAGACAGAGAGAGAACTGAACTGGGGGCACTCCCTGGTTCAGCACATGGGTCCACAAAATCCGGGGCTGGGATTCGAGCCTCGGTCCCCGGCGCTGCGAAGTGAGAACTTAACCCACTGAGCCATCCCAGCTTCCCATATTCCCATTATTTTAATGAGCTTTTTGCCTCAGTTTCTCAATACCATTTTATTTCCCTTACTGGATTTGGAGACTTGTATGATTCTAAATTTATTTGTCAGTCTTTATAACCTTTGATGGCAATTTCTTTTCAGGGGCAATATCTGTTCCCCATTATCCAAATGGTTGTCACTAAATTACAAAGTTCTTGCTTCACTTAATTTTAAGTATGTCCTCCCTGAGAAATCTGACTACTGTATCTCACCCATCATATACAGGCTTTTTATATTTTATCTACTCTAAATATTAGACCAAGAAGCTATTAATTTCAGCTACTATCCCTAGAGCTTAAATTAGACTCCTACTAGCCACCTCACTCAGGTTGGAGCCATTCACCAATATAAATTCTACTCCCTTCTGCTTTCCCACTAGTATCTTGTTGAGATTCTGGTTTACCCACTGTCGATTAAACACGTGGCTAACAAGAGTACAATGATGAGGAAGGACAAACTGTCAGGGTCATGGTTCTGAGTTCCATGATTTTCTGGGGGTTCCTCATCAGTTACATGTTCTGATAAGTTAGTAAACCATACTTATAATTTTCCATGTTGCTAATAAAAAGATACAGCCAAGCTATAACTGAACATAGATAATTAAAACCTTTGTCATCTATACCCAGCTGACCCACAGAAATTAAATGTAACCACTGGTTTAGTTTAAATAAATATTGGGCAGTAAAAATTTGTACTCATATTTAAAAATTGAACTAAGTTAGGCATAAAATAAAGGGAACTTCAGAGTAAAACATTTGCACATTGTGTCTCCACCAAAAGAAAAGGAAGACAATGAGAGACTTGCAAGGGACATTCACCTTCTTTCCTCACTTGTGTGCCTACCAGGACTTTCCCCCTACTGAAGTTATTAACATGGGCCCAGGAACAATGTAAAGAAAAATGCAGCATGTAATACAAAATCTTATGATAGTTAATTAATTCACAATTCATTGAAATCTTAAAATGTCTTATAGCATCTGGCCATCGCTTATAAGCTAGCCTAATTTCATTCCAATTTTCTATTTCTCTCCTTGCTTTTTGCACATGCTTGAGCCAGGGTAGGTTTCTCTAAGTTCCTCAAAAATGCCAACAAATTTCCTACCTCAAGGCCTTTGCACAGAATGCTCTTTCCCTGACTCTTCACCTAGTAAATTATACTTTGACATGATCTCTTAAACATTATCTCTTCAAAGAGGCCCTCCTTTGGCCTTTGGGAAACATCAAGTGTACCAACACGCATATCAAAGGGGTACCAGAAGGAGAAAAGAGAGAATAAAGAATTAAAAACCTAATTGAAGAAATAATGGAAAACTTTCCTAACCTGGTGAAGAAAACAGACATACAACCCCAGGAAGCACAGCAAATTCCAAACAAGATGAACTCAAAGAGGCCCACAAGACATATCATAATTAAAATGCCAAAGGTTAAAGACAAAGAAAGAATCTTAAAAGCAGCCAGAGAAAAGCAATTACTTACCTATAAGAGTACTGTTGTAGAATTATCAGGTGATTTCTCAACAGAAACTTTGCAAACCAGAAATGACTAGCATAAAATAGTCAAAGTGGTAAAAACAAGGACACATCATAAACAAACAAGATTATTCTACCTAGCAAAGATATCATCTAGAATCAAAGGACAGATTAAGAGCTTCCCAGACAAGAAAAGTCAAAGGAGTTTATCATCACTAAATCAGTATTACAAGAAATCTTAGAGAGATTTCTTTAAGATGAAAAATAAAAATACAAATAATAAAATGTCAATAACTATTAATACATATGAGGATCTCTCAACAATTACTTTAAATGTAAGTGTATTAAGTGCTCCAATCAGAAGATAGGATGGCTGAATGGATAAAAAAAATAATAAGACCCTTAAATATGCTTTCTACAAGAGACTCACTTCAGATAGAAAAGCACATACAGACTGGAAGAAATGAGGAGAAGACATTTTATGAAAATGGATACAAACAAGCAAAAGCTGAAGTAGCAATACTTATACTAGACAAAATATACTTTAAAACTAAGGTTATAACAAGAGACAACGAAGGACCCAGTAATCCCACTGTGATGTATTTATCTGAAGAAACCTACAGTGTTACTTTGAGGGAATGAGTATATCCATATTTTCATTGCAACATTGTTTACAATGGACAAAATGTGGAGGCAGCTTGGTTGTCCATCAATATATGAAAGGATAAAGAAAGGATAAAGAAGAGGTGCTACATATATACAATGGAATATTACTCAGCCATGGAAGGGAAAGGGTTCTTGCCATCTGCAGCTGCATGACGCACCTAGAGGGCACTGTGCTCAGTGGAGGGTGTCAGACAGAAAAAGACAGATGCAATATGATTTTGATTATATGTGTAATCTAAAGAAAAAATAAACAAGCAAACAAAACAGAAACACTCATAGATACAGAGAACATTTTGCTAGTTGCCAGATTGGAGGGGCTGGGGGGTGTGGAAAGGATTAAGAATAACAAACTGGTTTGTTACAAGGTAGTCATCAGGATGTAGGGTATAGCATAAGACATATAGCCAATAATATTGTAATAACTATGTATGGTTGACACTACATGTACTAGATTTATAAGGGTATTATGGGAGGGGCATTGAGGGACAGAAAGAAAATGGCAAAGGCCTTAAGAAGTATAAATTGATAGTGACAAAATAGTCATAGAGATGTCAAGTAAGGCATAGGAAATATACTCAATAATGTGGTAATAACTATATATAAGGCTGGGTTGGTACTAGAATAGTCAGGGGGATAACTTCTTAAATTATATAAATGTCTAACCACTAGGCTGTACACCTGAAATTAGCATAAAATGATATGGAATGTCAAATTAAAGTATGAAAAAAAGAAGCAAAGACAGATAGATTGACTTTGATTTGTCTAGTAGAAGTTAATGGTGAAAAATAAAGAGGTCCTTCTCTGAACCTTAAACTAAATTCTCTATCACTATTAGTTTTCAAAAAATGTATATCAGCACTTTTATTGTTTATTTATTTGTGTGACAATGTGTTTACTTACAGTAATATTCTTCCCATCGAACTGGACTTGCTCAGCTGTAAGAAAACATATGAGCTCCATGAGAACAAGTCCAGAGTTTGGTCAGATATCAAGATTGTTTGACCAATAAAAATTAGATTGTAGAATGGCTGCCAACATTTCAGGTTCACTTGCTCACATTAACCTGAGAAGTTTTATATTAAAACAGAATGGTGTAAACCCTATAGGTAATGAGGAACACTTTAGAGTTTTTTATTTACTTCCTATTCACCACAAGGGATTTGTTAGTTATACATAAGATAAAATGATTTAAATTCCAGATAGCTGTATGTAGATCTTGCTTTTATTGGATTTGTCATGGCTCTTAAATGTAATATTGCATTCACTAAACAATATGTGTGTGTTATATGGATGCTTTAAGAAATTTCACATGTAATTTTATTTTACCTCAGCCCATTTCCACCATTCTTTCTAACTAGAATCTACACTACCAGGTAAGATGTAATACTCATATGACAAATTCTTCAGAAGAATTCTTGGGAGTTAAAACTGGACTCAAGATGAATTAGAAGGAAATTGATACATGTATTCAAATACATAGTTATATCAAATCATGCTCTATAGAGTGAAGGATACAAGTTTAAACAAATGTATGAAAGTTACAAGAAGACACATTTCAACTTGCACAAAGAAGAGTTAATAGAGCAAGACTTAACCTTGCTTCATTGGTGGAACTGAGCTGAAAAAAAAAAAAATATATATATATATATATATATGTATATATATATATTTACTCTAGATTTATTTACCACCCTTCTCTATGTTTCTCAATGTCCTTGGAGACTGCTCCACGTGGCCTATGTCACACACATCATAGGCTTCTGTGCCCACTAGATTCCTGGGTTCTGCTAATTAGGGTAGAAATAGGAGAAAAGAAAGCACGATGAGAATGAAATCAGAGAATTTATCATCTGGCTCCCACCTACAGGGGAGATGGAGAGAGCACCATTGGGTGGCATCATCTCTTAAGTGAAGATTACAATACCATCAATCAAGGAGCCTGTCTACACAGGTCTCTTGTCTATTTTTCCAGTGACTTTCCCCTCTCATTGCCACTGCAGGCCTGGGGGGTCCTCTCCTGTATGATACAAGCCCAGGGATATTGTTATTCAGCATGATTTTCCTATACTCTCTACGTGTCTTATAAAACTAGTCCCCTTCTTATGTCTCTACATATTATACCAATTTGTGTATGCCACCTTCTGTTTCCTGCTGTGACATTGATTGAGATAGAAAATCTTTGAAAATGTGATGAATGCTAGAAACTTCACCACAATAAAAAAAGAACAAGCCCCTCAAAACAAAATCCATACATAATTATAATTCTCTATATTCATGAACCCAATAACAATTATGCATTCTAATATATGAGAAGGACTTCGGTAGCATGGTGCAGCATTAAACAGAGATGTTTCTTCCATGCTAGTTCAGCAAACCAGGAAATAATATAAACTCACTGGTAATATCAACTAATCTAAGAGCCATAAATATAGCTTCCTTCTGAGTATCTGATAGGTAAATCATTGTTAACATGGAAAGCAAAAGATATAAAATGTAATTCTCTCACTTCTTTTGACCTTGGTTGATATTTCTGACTTTACCAGGCGTTAAATGACTTCTGTGATAGCTGGCAAGCTCTTTTGCTATGGTTTTTCAAAGACCACTTTGGATCTCTTGACAAATGTAAATTTTATTCAATAGATTCTACTATAATAAAATATCAACCTTACTTTTTTTTTACTGTATTTTTAGGTGTATATTCACCATTTGATAGCATCTTTTCATATCCATGTAGCAGATATAATACTAATAGCAACACAATGTGTGAGAAGAGGCTTCAGATTAATCTGCAGGTAGAAGAATTCAGGATAACACTTCCAAACAGTATCAGAATGGAAGACGTCTTAGCCTTGCCACTCACAGTAATTGCTAAGGGAATGCACTCTTGTTAACAAAGTTCCATGAGAGAGGAAAAGAAGCTTCAGTGTCATTGTAAGGTATAATATATACTCTTCTCTAGTACTGAGAATAAATGCTAAGACAGGGAAGCCAATGTTTAATGAAATGCTCAACTTTATCCAGGGGAGAGTCTGCAGTAAAATTGCAAAGTAAACTTGGTCTTTCACCACTTGCCATATTTTCTGTGAAGATCAAAGAGATTCCTTGTTGACCCCTACTTGAATTCTCCCTTTCAACAAACATTTGTTTTGCTGGTGCTACATTTTCAAAGCTTATTTTTATAACATTTAACTTTATCTTTGCTCATCAGCTGGTAAAAGATTAATGACTGTATTTACACTTTGATGAAGATTTTTTAAGATAAGAAACCTTGACCTATTAAAAAAATTCTTGGGGAAGCCGGGATGG
>PVKE010027630.1:0-21432 GCA_004027555.1 Craseonycteris thonglongyai | reverse complement strand
GGGGGAGGAGGGGGGTGAAGGGGGGAGGGAGAGATGTGGGGGGAGGTGGGAGTGAGCACCAGATATATGGTGGTGGAGGGGGGAGCTGATTCTGGGTGGTGGGCACATGATGTGATGCATGGGTGATGTGATGTGGACTTGTACATTGGGAAACTATCTAATTGTTACCAATCAACATCACCCAATTAAATTTAACAATAAAATATAATAATATAAAAAATAAATAAATAAATAAATAAAAATGCTCAATGATCAGTGAGAACTTCAACAAAGATATAGGAATTATAAAAATAGAGATAAAACACATCAAAAAAAACCAGTCAGAAATAAAATTTGATAACTGAAATGAAGACTACACTAGAGGCAGATTAGATAAAGCAAAGGATCAGATTAATGATTTAGAAAACAAGGTAGCAGAATATACCCAATCAGGACAACAAAAAGAAGAAAAACACCCCCTCACCCACTCAAGTGAATATAGTTTAAGGAGCTCCTGGGACACCATTAAACCTAAGAACATTCACATAATAGTGGTACCAGAAAGAGAAGAGAGAGAACAAGGAATTGAAAACCTATTTGAAGAAATAATGACAGAAAATTTCCCTAACCTGGCAAAGAAATAGACATACAAATCCAGGAAGGTCAGAGAGTCTGAAACAAAATAAACCCAAACAGGTCCTCAGCATGACACATCATAATTAAAATGCCAAAGGTTAAAGGCAAAGAGAGAATCTTAAAAACTGCAAGAGAAACAATTACCTACAAGGGAGCTCCCATAAGACTCAGCTGATTTCTTAACAGAAATTTTGGAGGCCAGAAAGGATTGACATGAAATGTTCAAAGTGATAAAAAGCAAGAACCTACAAGCAAGATTACTCTACCCAGAAAAACTATTATTTAGAGTCAAGGACTAGAGCTTCCCAGATAAGATAAAGCTGAAGGAGTTCATCACCACCAAACCTGTATCACAAGAAGTGTTAAAGGTACTTTTTCAAGAAAAAGAAAAGATCAGACATATAAAACATTAAAATGGCAATAGCTATATATCTATCAACAATTTCTTTGAAAGTAAATGGCTTAAATGCTCCAATCCAAAGACACAGGGTGGCTGAATGAGTAAAAAAACAAAATTACATACATAGGCTGGGAAAGCCGGGATGGCTCAGAGGGTTAAGTGCTCACTTTGAAGCCCCGAGGACCAAGAATCGAATCCTGGCTCCTGCCCAGGCAGACCCATATGCTGAACTGGGGTGTGCTTCCCGAATGCGGTGAGACCCCCAGTTCCGTTAAAAAAAAACTACATATGCTGCCTACAAAAGAATCATTTTGGAATGAAAGACAAACAGACTGAAAGTAAAGGGATAGAAAAAGATCATGAAAACAAACAAACAAAAAAGTTGGGGGAACAATACATTCATCAGGCAAAAGAGATTTAAAACAAAAGCTATAACAAGAGACAAAGGACCCAGGAATTCCACTCCGAGGTGTTTAGCTAAAGAAGCACCCCTTTAAAGGCACATGTGCCTCCGTGTGTTCACTGTAGCATTGTTCACAGTGGCCAAGATACGGAGGCAACCTGGGTGTCTATCAATGGATGAATGGATAAAGCAGAATTGCTGCATATATAGAATGGAATATTCCTCAGCCATAAAAAAGAATGTAATCTTTTTATCTGCAATAACTCAGATGGATCTAGAAAGTATTGTGCTGAGTGGAGTAATTCAGACAAAGACAAGTGTCATATGACTTCGCTTATATGTGGAATCTAGAGAACAGGAAAAAGAAATAAACAAGACAGAAACAAGCTCATAGATACAGAGAGCGTTTTGATGGCTGCCAGATTGGGGGCTGGGGGGAAGGAATTGATGAATGAATGAAGTGGGTAGGGGGTTAAGACGTACAAATTGATAGTTACAAAATATTCACAGAGATGTAGAGTATAGCATGGGGAATATAGTCAGTAATATTATAATAACTATGTATGGTGTCATATAGGTACTGGAATTATTGGGGTAATCAACTTTGTAAGTTATATAAATGTCTAATCACTGTGCTGTGCACCTGAAACCAATATAATATTGTAAGTCAATTGCAGTTAAAAAATTTTTAAAGTACATATTAAAAAAAACAAAAAACAGCAAAAATATTCTAGAGAGTCCCTGACATATATTTAAGGAATACCAATAGCAAATTTCTGTTGATCCACATTTAGGAATGAGTAGGAGAGGAACTATACGTTATAACAGTATGTATTATCTGATATTTAACGACCACATTGTGAAGCAACTTCTTTTAGAGTGGAAGGCTGGCCTGAATCTCTCAGAGTGATGCTGGTTATATCATCTCCAATTTTGTATTGCTTGAAGATTCATGCTTCTGATCTCAGCCATGGCACTGTCAGGGCAGCCAGGAGGAGAGAGTCACACTGAAAGGCATGAAGAGAGGCCTTAGGTTAAAGGACATCCTGTTAGCAGCTTCTAATCTAGCTTCTCCTAATGACTCTCTCTCTCCAAGATATCAAGAAGACAGGAAAACCAGCCTATTAAAATATATTATATAAATCTGGGTAAAATTTCTGCTACCCAGAAGGTTAATTAAATTCACTTAATTAAAAAATGCCAGGAGGGGAAGCCAGGATGGATCAGTGGGTTAAGCTCTCCTTTTGCATCCCCAGGGACGGAGGATTGAGTCCCAGCCCCAGTCCATGTGGACCCATCATCAGCTGAACTGGGGTGTGCTTCCCATGCGGGAGGGCCCCAGCCCAGTTCCTGCCCTGCACAACCCCTGACCACCTGAGTGGAATGAAACCATGTTGAAAACTGATGACTTACAACTGTGGAGACTGCTCTGGGCTCTCCCCTTTCTCTCTGTCTCTCTCTGTCTGTCTCTGTTGAAAACAATAAAATAAATCTTAAAAAAGTAATTGGCAGGGATGCTGGTATAGCTCACCAGGTTGAGTGCTTGCCCTGCAACTGTGAGGTCCGGGGATCAAATCCTGGCCCGTGCAAACCCATGTGCTGAACTGTGGTACAACTTGGAACTGCTGGGATGGTGGTGAAGGTTCTTGCCTCCCATGAGGGAGACCCCCAGTTACGTTCCTGCTCCATGTGGCCCCACATCCACCTCCAGGGAATGAAACCATGTCACAACTAATGATGTACAACTATGGAGACTGCTCTGAGTCCTCCCCCTTTCTCTCTCTCTCAGTCACCTTCTCTCAAGCAATAAAATAAAATAAATCTTAAAACAAATGCTTAAGTATAAAAAACAATTCAGATGTCAGCTATTCCACCAAACAGAGCAAAACTGCTTGCCTGAAACTGGGTGGGGAAATACTTTATCCTTGTCCAAATGTTTACCCCCTGATTCAGGTGAACAAATCCATGCAAAACAGAAAGCTAGACAACTTGCTTGTATGTCGCTCTTGAAGGCAGGTTTATACTCACAGCGCCTTTCCCCTCAGTTTTGTTTTTTGTTTTTGTGGGTGTTTTTTTTTTTCCTTGAAGCCAATCAGAGGCTCATTCCAGAAATGAGGGGGGGAGGAAGAGGAAGAGAGGAGGCAGTGCTGTAGTGTTGCCTTGCAGGGAAGTACTCACAAGGGAAGAGCATAATGTAGACAGGAAAAAACTGACTGACAGGTGTACTTGCTGAGAATTATGTTTGTCAAGAACTTAGTTTAATCTCAAGATAACAGGCAGTGATATAGAAAATGCAGCCTTATGCCAGCTGAGTGATGTTCTAATAGACAAAAGGAAGCTTTCCAGACTTTTGCAATTGGTTGAGGGTCTTTGCTCATCAAACCCCTGCCTCCCGCCCTTCCCTCGATAAATAGAAAACATGGATTCAACCAGAGTCAACATGAGTAGAATGAAACAAGGGTAACTCAGGCAGGCTGTTGTGGTGACATCTCTCATTCTATGATGAAGGAAGAAGGATGGTTGAGATAAAATACTAAAAGGCAAGGAAACAGAACTATCAGCAGCTTGAAGAATCTGATTCAAAGATCAAACTTCTGAATATGACTTACTTCTGGTCCAGGGAAATTTTTTAGAAAACTGCTGAATAGATTGGCAAAAGGTTAGAAGACAAAACCCTACTTATAATAACAGAAGCAAAGCACCAGAAGGAGAAAGTGATTTGAAATATACAGATGCTAGATAAGATTAAAAAGTAGTCTGGGTGAGGAGAGAAAGGAGGCAAGAAATTAGCAAGGCAATTATGGATTACAGTTTATATTGGACATATAAAAATAGTAAAGATACTCCCGAAAAAAAATAAATAAAGTTGATGTTGAAGACAACATTTTCTCCTTCTGGAAGGCAGAGAAAAATAAAATAAATGAAAATAATGGAAGATGTTGGGAGGCAGAAAACAGCAAGATACTCTGAGATTTTGCATATCTCTGAAGAAAATGCTAAAAAAAAAAGTGACTGTAAGCAATACTCACAAAGGTATTTAAGGAAAACATCAGACCTAATTAAAAATCTGTGTAAGTAGACTAAAATGCTGACAATATTTCTAGGAAAAAAAAAATTATAAGAGTAGCACACTAGGGGAAGCCGGATGGCTCAGTGGGTTAAGTGCTCACTTTGCAGCCCCGGGGATCGAGGATCAAATCCTGGCCGCAGCCCATACGAAACCATATGCTGAACTGGGGAGTTCCCCCATTTCGGTTCTCACTGGGGTGAGACCCCGGCCCAGTTCCTGCCCTATGCAGCCCCACACCCACCTGTGGAATGAAACTATGTGGAAAAGCCAATGTTGTGCAACTATGGAGACTGTTCTGGGCCCTCCCCCTCCTCTCTGTCTCTGTATCTCTCTCTCTCTCTGTCAAAAACAATAAAAAATAATAAAAAAAAAAAGAGTAGTACACTAGATAAATTCATTTACACAAATTTTTAAAAGAGGCAAAACTAATGTATGATAGAAATAAAATACTGTAGGTGTACTCTTTTTCTGTAAGGCAATAATGATGAACAGACATGAAAGAAAATATCTGGGCTGTTAATCTATACCTTGATCTGGGTGGTGATTTCATTCACTTTGTAAAATTCATTGAGCTGTACACTTTATTTAATATCTGTGTGCTCTATGTGTTTTATGTTTCTATAAAAACTTTTATTAAAATGAGTAGTACAGGAATGAAATTATATATGTGATATAATTATATATGATAAAATTATATACATATACAACTACTCATATAAAGAGTAAGCAGTGGATTTTCTCTCATGCTACCTTAAATGGTGTGATTTTTATTTCCTATTATGACAGCAGTGCTAATTAAGGGCCAGTGCCTCAATTAAAAAGCACAATTCTTCCTTTAATCATTACCTAATATAATTAATACCATGCCTTCATAGTGAAAAAATATTCTCTAAACATATTTCTTAATTATATTCTGAACATAAAAATTTGATCCTTTATTCCTAGAGATAACTGAAATCAGTGATGTGAATGTACTTTGCTCACCCATGTACACTACTTCGTCTGCAAATCCACTCAGGTGTTTGTAATAACTGTTGTGCGGAAATGAATTCCGAGATAAGTGCCAATAACAATTAATGTGTGGGATTGTACCAAAAGAAACAAGTTGTTCATGCTTACAGCTTTATTAGAAGACAAAAGAACTACAGAAATTGTCTTTTATCATTAAACATATCACTCCCCTTTGAAATCAAGGGAATCATTGGTTGATACCCAAATATTTCATTCACTTTAAAAAGAAGCAGGTCACAGTTTAGTTGAAAGTTTTGACAAGCAACTGAAGGACACTAAGTTTCCTAAGTGCTGATCGCTTTTGTGATTAGGGACAAGGAGGCCTCTCTAACATACAAAGGGCATTCAGAGCTAAAATGATGTCCTTGTTTTACTTTGGAATGAAACAAAATCGAAAAAGCCTCCATTCTGATGGTATACATACTTGGAATTCAAATCAAATACCTTGGACTTGGGCCATTTATACCTCTGATGGTAGACAAAATTCTTCACAATTTTAAGTCTCTTGAATTTTCTCCTGGTACCAGAAAAAAAGATGGGGAAATGCCTCAGTTGGCTGTCAGAACAGGTATTACATTGGTCTGAAGGCCATGCTTTCTTTAATTTCCAGCCAAATCAAAGAGTGCTTTTGTTTTTTGCAGGTCATGTCTAATACCAGGTCTTTAGACCTAACATGCTCTCTCATACTTGGCTTTTGTCGTTGATTTTAACTCAACAAAGTGTCAAGGAAACAGACACAACTCTTCGCTTTAGTGTTAATATGAAATGTGTGCTCACAAAATGCCATGCTCACTTAAATTTCTGTTGTGTTGGCTGTTCTGAATCTATTCATCAATCTACAAATGGTAAATGTTCTGACCTAGTGTCAGTTCTAATGCAAAAAGCCCCATTTGGTTAGGATGAGAACAAGAGGTGGGAAGCTTATTCAGCAGTGTTTCTACTTGACCATTGTTTAGCTATTTAGCCTAAAGGAGCTTGGAGAATAAGACCGCTGATATTAAATTGGTTAAGCAGACCATCTGAGGAGATTTCTCAGTACTCTTCACTGAGAAACCCAAAATGTCAAGAAGAACTTTATTAATAAGAGAGATGAGGTTTCAATTAATCTATATTTTCAAGGCCTTAGTGGCTGCTGTCAGCACAGACACAGTAGTGCTTGGAGCTCTGAAGTCTGCTCACTACCTTTTTGTTTTGGGGTTTTGATGGATCTATGTGTTTGGACTCTAAATAAGGGCAAAGCATAGCAGAAAGAAAATACAGAAAAGTGATGCTGAGTAGAAAGTCAGTTGTAAATGAAGCGGTTCTTGAGGCGTTTGCTGCTTTGCCATGAAATTTGCAGCTAGGTTAAAACTGGAGACATACCGTACTCTTAAGTGCCTCAGATGGTTCCTATTGGCTCAATAGAATTTTGGTACCTTTGCCTCTTGTCCACTGATTTTCCTGCCTGCGATGTGCCTCCCTTCCTTTTTCTCTAAACGACAGTATAAGTCATTGTGCTCTTTCACTTCAGATTATGATCTCATTGCTTGAAGGGTTCTCTTTCCCCTCCCTCCCCCTCTTTTGCCTCTGGGTTCTGACCAGACAACTAGACCATTCCCACTGCAAACTGTGATTGAGAAAACGATATTTTAGTGTCTGGGAGACATCATGTCATGACATGGCAGGTGACTGTTTTAGAGGTAAAAGACTTTTTAAAAAGCGACACAATCCTATAATGCCTCTTAGAGATCTCAATCATCTCAACAAATATTACCAAGAAGTAGCGATCAAAGAAAAATGCCCGTATGTTTAAATCCTAGTTTATACTGAAGAGGATTTGGAATTCCCCAGTTCTTAGTACACCATTGTTATCTCTTATTTTATTTCTTTAGTTTTTCTTTGAGGCCAGGTAGCAGGAAATGATCCACCACTACTATTTCTGTAGGACACAGCTAATCACGCTCACTGGCAAACTTGGCTCATCCTACATTGTCAAGGATTTGCAAAACTCATTATAAACAAACAAACTCTGCTCTATGCAGGAGTTATTAACTTGTATATGCCAAAGAATTATATGTCCAGTGAAATGTCATGAGCTGAATGCAAAATCATGTATAGACGCATGTGTTTATATTTCTGTGAAGAAGATACTTAGCTTTCTTCAGATACTCAAAGCAACCTCATGTTCCCAAAAGGCTAAGAACTAGTGCAAATGAAATTGCTTTCTTTGAAAACACCAAATCTCTGAGTTCTATAATGAATATTGAAGTTTAAGGCTTCTCTTGCTGGCCTAAGCTGTCATCATTTCTTTTTATTTTCTAAACTACTTAGAGTAAAGGGAGCATATTGTTCTACCTTTGTGTGAGGGTTTGTTTGTTGGTTGGTTGGTTTTTGTTTTTTATCTATGTCTGGGGGAATTTCAGAAAAGCAGAAATCTGTGTTTATCCTCATGTCTTACTTTTTTAGGGCTGGCTGGCTGAACAGTGACTGCCCACCCTAGTTGTTACAGGATTTTGTGTTGCTGTTGTTGCTATTGTTAACTCTTATCTGTTTCTGGGAAGCTTTTAGAATAGTCACTTTCTCCCTTTTTCTCTTGGATATTCTCAGCTCCCCTGGCTCAGAGGAATTCATATCAATTGTATGTGCTCTGGACTTTTTGTGCTGATAGATTCTAAAAAGTCCTTCTCTGTTTTTATCCTCCCATTTTCATACACAATGGTCATTTCAGGCTTATCTTAAGGGCTATTTTGCTTCCACAATTCATGTCAATGAAACTTCCAAATCTATAGAGAAGTTGCTGTCTAGCTGAAGAAAGTTGTTTAGGATGTCAGAAAGTGAAATCACTCTATTCCATTTACTAAAGAAAGCTGTGGTCCCTTCCTCCATTGCCCCACTTTACTTAGATCACAGACCACAAAACCTGTAGCCTGGCAAGTGTAACCAAATTCATACTTAATTCAGATAGATACAGGCCTAGGGCCACCGGTAGCTTTCCCATGGGCTCCTCTGAGGGAAATCTGTCAATAGCTAGGCCAGACGATATTGAACTGGCATAAAATTCAAAATTGGAAAGTTATCTCAGAATGCTTTTAAAACATTTTGAAAGACTATTCTAGAATATCTCTTGTTGACTTGTATTTTTATTTATTTATTTATTTTATCTTTTTGGTTAATAGATTCACACTTTGAAGTGGCAATAAATTATATGAGTATTATTTCATAATTTGTTAGGGTAAATGGAAGTTGATCATACAGCTAAGAATGCTCACCTTCCTAATCAGTGAATGTATACTTGGAGACAACCCAGATTTTAGCTGAATTGCTCATCCTGGTAATGAGGTTGGGCAGAAAAATTCCTTAAGAGAACCTCTGTTTCACTCCCAACTTTTTCTAAAATATCAACAATACCTTACATTTGCTTCATTTGAAGGTATATTTGAGTGTTTTCCTCAAAGTTAATTTTTCTCTATTCAGTGTTCATTCTCTGAACTCCGTATTTACAAATTCATAGGCTGGGTTTTTTTAGACCAAATGGTTGTCCTGTTTCTGAGAACAGATATTTAAGGATAGTCAAGGCTGACTGTGTATAGAAGTCTGAACTACCAGGCAATGACCCAGCTAGAAGCAAGTCCAGATTACTAGTAGCTTTCAGCAATCAAGTTGTTTTATCCATCTTGAACTCAGGAAGTTGAAATGTTGGACCCATAACCTTAATTTCTTACAGGGCTGATCTCATGAAAAATAAAACCTTAGATAACCCAGCTTCAGATCACAAAACTGAATGATCAGGAAAAGTACATTACTAGCTGGTTATAAAAAATAAACTAGTCTATCATTCTGTTAGGTGATCGCAAGCACAACAGAACACAGGCACCGTCCTAGATTTTAGCACAGGGAAGAAAGGATATAAGTTATTTAATAACCTCAAAAGATAAGAGCAACTATCTCATCTGGCACCCCACGTTCCTGTTGGTCAGGAGATCCAAACCTAAGAAGTCTCCAAATCTCCACATCACTGATAGTGCTTATGGCTTACTGACTGCCACATAGACGAATGGCCCCATTCATGTCTGGGCAGTTTTGTTTGCCTGTCTGAAGAATATACATCTGTATTTTAAATTGCATTATCCAGTTTATCCATGGGATAAGAGTTGTTTACTTTCACAAATTCCAGGCTTCTGAGCTGAACTAAACAGGGCAAGTTTAAAGGCAGGAGCTTAGGGTAGTGCATAGCCTTTTGACAGCTCAGATGTGGTCTGCCAAGGCCAAATGAGTACAATCCAGGCTTATCTCTTGGCTTCTGGCTTGTGTGAGTGCAGTGGGCCCTCAGTCTCTTCTGCTACCTGCAGCTTCCAGCGAACTCTTTGCAAAGTTGATGAGAGGATGCTGCAAAGTTTGGTTTGGCATTGGATTAGCTTCACAGGTTTGGGCCCCGGGAATTGCTCAACAGTCCGGGCAAGTCAAGGACGGTCTGCCACGACATCAGTGCCCTGCCTTGCTAAGTCACCTCAGGCTCAAGTCCAGTGCTGTCTGCTTAGTCAAACCAGGCTTTTGTCTCCTCCTCTTGCTTCCAGTGTGCTGTGCTTCTGTGGCGTGAGATGTTTAATGGCTGAGAAGGGCAGGAAGGTGGACGTACAACATGAGTTGGTGAACACAAATCTCACCACAAAAGCTTCCAGTCATCTGGGCTTGAAAATGAGTTTCTAACCAAGGTTTGGGAAGAGCAGCAGCCGCTTGCTGCCATCTGCTGTACTCACCGTTGCTAGCAAGTGCTGGTCTCACAACAAAGAAGGAATGGAAAAGGGAGGACAGTAGGGAGAGAGAGCACCCTCACCAACCAGAAAACCCCACAGTCATGTTGCTATGGATTCACGTCACTAAAGCAGCCACAATTTCCATTGCAAATGAACCAGAGTGATTTTTCAGGACTTACACTATGTTGTCCTTTACACTAAAATGTGGTTATTTCTTCCATATTCTGACTCTGGAGGGAGAAAGAAAGAGTATGTGCAAATAAGCATTATTTAAGTCCAACAGAATTAAGGTATCTTACTTATATAGTTGACAATAGAGTTCATTGATCATTATGAAAAGTCTGCCCATTTGAATTTTGCAATAAACATTAAATTAAAATACAGGGTAAAAAATTACTGGTAAGATTCTAAGAGTGAATCTAGAAGATACAGATCTAGAGATGATTAAGACTTTTTTTCCTGAAAAGTCATTACATCATTCTTTCTTCTTTCCAACAGCCCAATCACTCTACTTCCTCTCTAAATCAGACTCCATCAATGAACCTGCTTTTATTCTGGTGAACTAAGTTCCAGAAGCCCACTATGATGTGTCTTCCAGTACCAACTCCCAAGGGAAGCAGATACAACTTTATTTGCATTCACTGTGGTCTACTTCGTTTTGACGTGGAAATTGCTCTCCTTGTCTTACTCCAAATCCAGTTTTCTAAACATAGTTCTCCTGCTGGTCTCTAGAGAACTCTAATGTCTCTCTTGTTTACTGTGTTGGCCTTTTCACGTCTTTCCCCCGCCCCCCACCCCCAACACCCACCAACTTTCTACTAATATTGGTCATTCAAAAGGAAGACTCAATGTTGTTTATTCTAACCACAGGCAGTAAGAATAAAACCGATCGTGAGCTGGAATAGGTTGGTTTTCCAACTCCAAGCGCACTTCCCCCCCCCCCCAATAATGATAACTTTGTTAATGATCTATATAGAAAAATCTCAATTTTGTTTTTCTCAGCATTGGGTTCTCACTTCCTAACACTGTTTAATGAGATAACAAATAGTTTTATCCCACAAAGTTTATAGCATAAACCATACAAATGCTATAGTAGAGACTGCAGAATAAATTGAAGAAAATAACCATGTACTGGTAACATTTGACCTTGGAGAAATAATGATGTATATGATTTTTATAGTTAGGTTAATCTCCTCTGTATTATCCAGTATTGAGTTGTATATTTTTCTGAAGTATCACTACTCTTTAAAAAATCATACCATCATCACATATTTAACTAAGATGTTTTTTTTTCATTTCTGTCATGCATAGGATGGCATAAACTATTTTTATCATTGCATAGATCCAGCACAGATCTATCCTTTGATAGTTTATTTGGCAGCTTGTTAATATGAGGAAAGTTGAGGATAAGATACCAGTAACTTGAGCAATTGATCCCTAATAGACGTGTTATAGAGTGGAAATGAGAAAACTATACGGTGATTGGCAGGTCCCTGTGATGTGCACACCTGCTAGCAAGAAGGTGTGGGAAGGTGTAATGAACCATATAGCTAACTGTATCCAATAATACGTATCTTTAAAGACAATCTTTTGAAAGTGCTTATCGGGTTTTTCGCTTGTATTAAAAGTGCCATTAGGGGATGCCTCAGTGCGTTAAGCGCTCGCTTTGCGGCTGCGGGGTCAGGAATCAAGTTGCAGTCCTGACCCGGCCCCAGCCCCAGTGAGAGCGGAGGCACATGCTGAAGTGGGGCGGGCGTCCCATGTGGGAGGCCCGGCCCAGCTCCCGCCCTGCGCCGCCCACGTGCACCTGTGTGGAATGAAATGATGTCGAAAACTGATGCCCTGCGGCTGTGGAGACTGCTCTGCGCACTTCCCTTCTCTCTCTCTCTTTCGCTCTCTCTATAACAAAAAAAAAAAAAAAAAAAAAAAAAAATCAAAAATCAAAATTAAAAAAGTGTCATTAATGTTCTCACCGTAAGAAAAAAAGAAATTATATGATGCAATGGAGATGTTAGCTATGGTGATAATCATTTTGCAGTGTATAAGTGTATCTGTATACGTACCTTAAACTTACACAACGTTATCCATCAATTTTATCTCAATAAAGCAGGGGGGAGTGTCAAACACTGTAATAGAAAATGATGGAAATAGAATGAGAAACACACATCATTTAGTTCCTTTGTGAAACTTTCTTAACCACTTCCATCTCTTAAGTACTATTTCATTCTTTTGTGCTTTGATAGTACTCCATATTACCTTCTATTGTGGATATATATAACACTTGAACTATTTGTTGACATATATCTCTCACAGATTAAACTGTAATCTTATGGAAGAGACAGACTATGCTTCGATTAGTATGAATTTCCAGGTTCTAGTATCTTGCACATAACATATACTTAATAACTTCATTGAATAAGTGAAGTAATAGTTTCTGATCTCAAATTAAATGGCAGAAAATGTTCCAACACATGAATTGCAACAGCTATGTGTCAAATCCTCATGGAGATGGTATGTGTCAAGAATGAGACCCCAAAACAATTCCTATTAAATTTTTATCTTTTTTCTCAGTCATAGAATCTTTCAGCAAGAAAGGATAGTGTAGTCTAATATCTTTTTTTTTTAAGAGGGGAAGAAAGACTTATAAAGGTTAAAAGACTTATCCAAGATAAACAGATGCTCTGTTTATTTAGAATTAGCACTAAATTCTCCTCATGCTCTGAAAATTCAATGTGCTTTTCAGCTTGCTAGCTGTGCCTTTGCAGTGTGATATTTATTCTACTTGCCTTGGTTTATCCTTTAAGTAGCATTTCTGAGAGCTGTGAATACACATGATCATTTATGTAAAATTGTAGTTGTTACTGAATCAAATTGAATTTAAAATACTAAAATAATAAGTATTATTAGGGCATAATACTATGTCATTAATTGTCATTTATGAAGACACAAAAGTAATTATAATAACAACTTACCTATATTGAGAGCTTACATATTATCATGTGCCAAGCACCCTTTTAAATGTTATACATATATCAATTTATTAATCTTAACAACCACTTAGATATATAAAGATGAGGAAATAAGAACAGAGCAATTATGTGCATTGGCTAATATCACATTTTAATAAATGACAGAGGAGAATTTGAACTCAGTCTTTCCCGAGAACCTAAACAATTAGCATGTAGGATATACTCTCCCTGAAATCAGACATGGTCTTCACCATCAAAATAGGTATGTAAACATGTGAATATAGCACAAGGCAACACAACTTTTTTTTTTTTTTAAGATTTATTTTTTATTGTTTTTGACAAAGAGATACAGAGACAGAGAGAAGAGGGAGGGCCCCGAACAGTCTCCATAGTTGCACATCATTGGTTTTTCCACATGATTTCATTCCACAAGTGGGAGTGGGGCTGCACAGGGCAGGTACTGGGCCGGGGTCTCGCCCCGGTGAGAACCGAACTGGGGGCACTCCCCAGTTCAGCATATGGGTCCACACAGGCCGGGGCCAGGATTCGATCCTGGGTCCCTGGGGCTGCAAAGTGAGCGCTCAACCCACTGAGCCATCCCGGCTTCCCCAAGGCAACAAATCTTAAAGTTCACATATTTGGGAATCCAGAAGATGGTATTCATCACGCTTCTAAATGTGGCCATAAACCAGCCTGGAGCTGTGTATGCATCGCCATCTGCAAACCTCTTCGGTGATAAGATCTATCACTTGGCCTCTCCGATTGAAAGCCCACTTTATCCTCCTTGATTTCCTTTTCCATTTTACCAGCCTTAGTGTTGAGTAAACATGTTACTGAGGGAAATGCCACTCATCTGGGAGGTATGCCATCTACTAACTCTCTGTCATACAGAATCATGCTCACTGGTAAAGAGCTCTGGTACTTGGAAACAAGTAAGATAAAATTTGACTAGCTCCACTTCTTTCTGTTTTTTCTACTTATGAACTTCTTTATCTGTTATCCTGATCTTTTCAAAACTGTCAACACATCCCACTTTTTAGATGCCTTCTTGGCAGAAGATCAATTCATCAGTATTTGTAGTATTTTGTGTTTAGTGAGTTTGCTATCAATACTGATGCATTCAAACACATATAGTTGAACTTCTGGTAACATATTTGCCATGAGGTTGCTTTGAAATGTGTCCCTGAATTCTTCTAGCAGGCAATGCTGTCAATTTCTACTTAATTTAAATGTTACCACTGGAAATCATAATTCCCATGAAAACTTGAAATATACTATTGATATTTTACATAAAATAACTTCATTTGATTTTAAGCAACAAAGCTTCTTAATACGAAAAAGAACATTATTTATCTGCTTGTTGTTCTGCTGTTCCCTATGTAGCCCTCAGTGGAATAATGCCAGCAACAATATTGGGTAAAGGAATTGAACTTGCAGAGTGGGGTTAAATGTATTCCAGGTTAGTGATCTACTAGCAGTTGAAATAGATATAAGAAATGAAGGCATCTCATACTAGACAAAGCTTGCTGATTTTAGACTCAATGTGGCACTTAACAAAACAATCAGGTGAATTTAATTTATACCTCCAATATTTCATTTTCTATTAAAATAACATTAGAGTACAATGGAAAAACCAGTTAAATCTTTCCTACCTCGGCCACTAAGGAACTATGTGACTAATACATTACTTAACCTGACTGTACATTATTTCCTCTTCTGTAAACTAAAGCAGTCGCTAATAGATCATTTCTGAGGATTCTACTAGCTTTAAGATTCTTATCAAGCTATATGAGCATTCAATATGGCTCTTACAGTGTAAACATATCTGTCAAGAGTATAGCTTTGAGTCAAACAAATAGATCTAAGAAGAAACTTAATTCAGAATAAGATGCAGCCATATCAAAAAGATAGAAAGAGTGCATAACTTCTGGCACATTGTACCTGAACTTCTCATTTACACAGATGTTAAGAAAGATAATCAAAGGATGTGTAGAACTAAAAGAGTAAGTCACAAAGTCATGGTGGTCTTCCTTCTTCATGCTCCCTTTGACGAACATTGAGAAGATACAGGCACAGGCCACCTTGGAAGAGGCCTCAGCCTCTTAGCCCCTTGTTCTGCTCTCACACATGCATGATTTATGTTCATACCATTGATTATAAGTCAAAGAAGAGATGATTTTTCTTCAGCACATTATTGATATTATTCCTAATATGTATTTAGCACCTTTTTCACTAATAGAAAACATTTCCTCATACATTACTCAAATAACAGTTAAATAAGACATCAAAAACAGTGTAAGTAATGGTAACAGAGATAGAAAGATAGTTGGATTTGGAGGCAGAATAACATGGTTTAAATGCTGGCTTTACCACTTAGGAGGTTGTTGTCCTTGGGAATGTCTTTTAATCTCCCTGTGCTCCAGTTCCTGTGAGGAGAAAGACCACAAAGGCTACTGTAAGTATTAATAGAGATAATGGATGAGGAGAAGTCTATAAACTTCCAGTACATAGTAAGTGTGTGAAAATGTATATTATTTATGCATATATAGACATACATACATTTAATAATAAAATGTAAATTGTTGAATGTGAAAATGTACAGTAACCACGGCTCAGCAAAGCTCAATGATTTCTAAGCAGCCTTCAATCATGACAGTGTTGCAATACATAGATGATGTAATATAGAGTGGTACACCTGGAAACTATGTAATTGATACCAACCAATGTCATCCTTGATAAATTGAACAATCAAAAAAAATTATGGCAGTGTTGGTATTTTCTCTTCCAGTAGTTCAGCTATTAGCTTATTTGAATATATAACATAGCGAATGGGGCAGGGATAGTACATAGAAAAAAAAAATTATAGGTGCCAAAAAGTAAAAACAAACAAACAAGATAGCACAAAGAAAATGCAAATGGAGAACCAAAAACCCAGAAAATAAGGAAAGAAATAATAAAGAAAAATCAGAATCATGGAAAAACTCACACCAAAACAGAATATCTATTATTTATGGCATAAAAAGTAGGAAGAAGATGCACACTGCATAAGCACAAGGCTACAAAGTTGCCTGGCAGTATGAGAGAAGAAAGCATGTCTAAGAGGAATGGAATAAAGCCAGTGAAAATGGAACTCATGGAAGAAAAGCTACTGGAATACAATATTGAATAGGAATATGAAAACAAGTAAAAGACAGTTCAGAACAAGAATTAGAGGTAAAAACAATTTAAAAAACTTTTTGTTACATGATAAATTCCCTTAGAAGTCAAAGTTAAAGATGTAAAAAACTTAGACTGTCCAATGTTACTTTTTTAGGGGTTACCCAGAACCCCTGGTGTACCTGAAAAGTTGGGCATAGTTTTGCCATCAACGAACACTGTCATTTCTTTATGTTTTACTTGCTTGAGGTCAGAATTTCACCACTTTTTAAATTTCAGTTAGATAATTTCGATGTACTTAGTTTACCCTGAGTCTGCATGTTTTTACTGAGCATAGTTGCCAATGATTTCAAAAGTCCTTGGTTGCCAAGATATGTCAGCATATTGTCCCTGACTCCGTCTTTCCTGAGTTTATCCCTCTTCATGGACTTAAAGCTGGGATGGCATCAAATATGTCAGTATTGGCATCCCTTTGCTCTCTCCACGTAATACCTAATCACCGAAGTCAGTTAAATCACTTGATGAACCAACCTGTCATGGCTGAGATGCAGAGGGAGATAGCTGCTCCAAAGGGCAATGCTTTAAACTCTTTCTTACATGATGTCAGACAGCACTTTGACTAATGATAGTTTCCTAGGAAGACATTCATTCTAGACTCTTTAGAGCCCTTTACCTAATTTCCACTCATCTTTCAAGTCCAACTTTAAATATCACTTTACCCAGGAAAGCTTTTCTGATCCCCCTCATCTTACTGAAGACCACCTGCCTGATGCTTCCTTAGAACCCTGATTCATTAATAATACACATCATTCTTATAATGACTTACTCAGTGTAGAACTTCCCAGCGCAATTGCAAGATTCTGTGATTTCAATGCTGAAACCCCAGCATCTAACACATCAGTCTGGAAGATGGTCAGCCATTACTGACTATTATTTTCATGTGTGATTTAGTAAATGAATGGATAAACAACTGAATAAAATCTAGAGAAAAAGATTGATAGTGTTATGAACCCCTCAAAAGTTTTCACGTTTTTGTTTTGTTTTGTTTTTTATCATTGGGTCTGTCTAGCAGTTTTATGAGACTGATGAGGTAGGCAATCTTACACATAGGGACATTGCTAAATCACCTCATTTAAAAAGTAATCACACACTTCATACTTTTGTGACAAAGAAAATGTTCATCTCACAGAATTCACATTAGTCCTTTTGGACATGTTATGACTATAAAGCTACATCTGTGCATTTTTACTTGACTTCTAACCTAAGCAAATTTCATATCAGCTCCTTATATTTGGTTTATCATTTTCTAAATTTAGTTTGAGGTCAGATTTCCTGTGTCATCTTGCAACCAACTCACTAAATAAGAGAAGGCCAAACGTCCAGAAATCCTGTAGAAACCCAAGGAGCTTTCACACTGATTCAAAGGGCCAAGTTGTAATATACAAGGATAAATCCTGAATTTATTCAAAAAGCTTCTTTGAACACAAATGGGAAAGAAATTAAAGAGGTTGAAAAGAGGCATTGTTACTACCCAAACGAGGCAGAAAGAGAGAGAAGAGAGAGAAGAGAGAGAGAGAGAGAGGAAGAGGGAGAGGGAGAGAGAGACAAGGAGAAGGAGGAGGAAGGAGGGAAGGAGGAAGGAAGGAAGGAAAGTTGTATATATTGCTATTAATTGTGGCAGATGCTATATAAAATTTTTAGTCACAAAAATATCTGAATATCTGGTGGAAATCATCTCATAGCTCCCTTACCGCCTATAGAATGAGTTCTCAGTATAGTACACAAGCTCTTTCCCAATCTTCCTGGAACTCACCTTTCCACGCTCATAACCAGCCTATCCCTTCCAAGCATTTTGCACATACTCTAATCACACCAGATCAACATAAAATGTACTTCTCGATTCTGGGTATTTGCAAGGGCTCACCATTCTTCCTGAACTTTTCTTTTTGCAACATTCTATTTTCATTAGTTTGCTCAGGCTCTGTGCAGAATATCACAAACTCGGTGGCTTAGAAAACAGAAATCTGTTTTCTCACAGTTCTGGAGGCTAAAAGGCCAAGATCCAGTGTCATTGGGTTGGTTTCTGGTAAGATCTCTCTTCTCAGCTTGCAGAAGCCACCTTCTCTGTGTCTTTACATGGTCTTTGAGTGAGTGTGAGAGAGAGAGAGAGAGAGAGAGAGAGAGAGAGAGAGAGAGAAAGAGAGAGAAACTCTGGTATCCCTCCCTCTTCTTGTAAGGACACCAGTCTTAAAGAATTAGGTTTCTACCCTTTGACCTTATTTAACCTTAATTACCTCCTTAAAGATCCTAGCTCCAAAATGAGGGTTAGGCTTCAAAATTTGAATTTTGGGAGGAACGCAATTCATAACAACTGCTCTCCAGAGAAACTCTTACTCACCCTTTAAGATGCACACAGAATATTTAGATGCTGAGGAAATGCTCATTCTAGAATTATTGAAGAGAAAAAAATTTAAATTGTTCCATAAAGGATGTGACATTAACAGAGAGAAGAGAAATCACTTCTGAGGGACAATCATGAAAGCAATGAGTAAGTATCATGAACAAAAAGGTGAGAGATGGGGGAAAAGGGGTGACAGTTAAGTAAATGGTCGACTAAAGAGGTATTTGGGTTTAGTAGCTGGACTTTTTAACAGACACCATGAAAAAAACTAAGCCAACCAAGGAATGACAAGCCCTAAATATAGATCTTTCTTTGCCTTCTGAACATGGGTTATTAAAGTCTTGTGGAACCTGACAGCACCGTAGCCGACAGACTTTCAGTGGAAAAATTTCTGACTTCATTCCCAGGAAAGTCATCGCAACTTTCGAGGGTGAGCTAATTACTAATGATACACATTTATGGATTTAAATCTAAAGCCACTAGATCACCCCTTAGATATCCTTAGCAACAAGTTCTGAGAACACGTGTGATTCAGGAGTCCCATTTGGGGTCAATTCTTTTTATTTTTTATTTTTGACAGAGAGAGACAAACAGAGAGAGATAGAAACAGAGAGACAGAGAGAAGGGGGAGGGCCCAAAGCAGTCTTCATAGTTGTACGTCATCAGTTTTTGATATAGTTTCAATCTACAAGTGGGCACAGGGCTGCCCAGGGCGGGACCCAAGTGGGGGCCCCCCACATGGGAAGCATGCCAGGGGGCAGGAGCCCCCACCGAACTGGGGTGGGAAGTATACCGCAGTTCAGCATATGGGTCCGCACGGGCCATGGCTGGGACTGGGATTCGATCCTCCGAGGACCCTGGGGGGCTGCAAGGTGAGCGCTCAACCCCCTGAGCCATCCCAGCATCCCCTGGGGTCAACTCTATGGGCTGAAAGTCTTTGGTGAAAGCTTGACTGAGAAATGTTAACATTTGTCATGAAGTGCTAATGGCTATATACTTAGCAGAAGATTTTTCATCTCCAAGGCTAAAATGAATTATATTCACAGGATTGAAAAAATTCCCTGAGTGAAGTAGTAAAGCAATTTCTAGAAGGCAGACATTATCTGGAAGAAGGTGTTTCTTCTTTTGGGGGAAGTTTTTGTATCCTTAGAATAGGCATTTAAGAGGAGCTTCACTTGATGGTGTCCTAAATGAAATGAACACAAAGCAGAGATAACTTTCAAGAGGCAAAATTTCCATTCCATTTCTTTCTAGACAGGCTTTTACTAAGGCCACTGATCATGAAGGCACCCGCCTTAGTTTTCTACACTTCAGAATTTAAAATAAACAACTATCAGTCTCTTGTCTCTCTTTTTACCCTTTCTGTGGTGGAAAATTAAATAACACATTCTTTCCCACTAAACCAGAAGCAACATAACAGAGATTTCACTGACAGTTTTTAAATGAATTATTGGATACAAAAATAACAATAACAGTCCCACAGCTTAGTGAACCAATCAGATGTTTTGCATGATTAAAATACAAGCATGGCCAAATCCCAGATTTAAAAGAAATAATATTTAGATGCTATTAGACTTTCCATTTCGTAAAGTAAGTCCAGAGTACTAGCTGTTTTCCTCAACAAAAGCTTTTCTCTATAACTATTGCTACATATCTGTTCAGCGTCAGGCTCTCCTCATTTCCTGCCTACAGTATTGCCTTTTCTTTCTAGTCTGGAGTCTTGCTCCCACCTTTCCTTACTTCCATTTTTAATTGGATTAATCGGGGATGCTGGGATGGCTCAGGGAGTTGAGCACTCGCTTTGCAGCCGCGGGGTCTGAGGATTGAGTCCCAGTTCTGGCCCCGGTCTGTGGGGACCCACATGCTGAACGGTGGTGTGCTTCCCATGGGGGGGGACCCCCAGTTCGGTTCCATGTAGGAGGCCTCCAGTTCAGCCCCCTGCTTGCAGGGGCATGCCTCCCAGGCGGGAGGCCCCTGGCCCAGTTTCCACCCTGTGCAACTCCATGCCCACCTGTGAAATAAAACTATGTTGCAAAACAAATGGTGTGCAACTATGGAGACTGCTGTGGGCCCTCTCCCTTCTCTCTCTGTCTGTTTCTATCTCTGTCAAAACAATAAAAAAAATCAATCTTTAATTGGATTAGTCAATACTGAACCATGAGTACCTACTATGATTGTATCAAGTTTGATGTAAAGATTCTTCCTATTCTGCGCCCATGCTGTTGAGCATCTTCATGCTTCCATTCAAACCTGCATACCAGGACATACCCACCTGCAGACTCTAGTTCATGCCTTTCCTTGAACCACTCACACTGTAAGGCTCAGCCCAGCTCCACCTCTGCCCAGAGCCTTCCCGAAGAGATGATTCTGGTGGCTTTTCTTTTTTCTACTTCTTCTGCAATTGTTCCTTATCTTTCTCTTTTATATCATACTCCATGTCAATACTTTTTCCTCTCTTTCAGCCATTTATGTGTACATGTTCGTCTGCCTAGTTAGATTTTAAGAACCCTGTTGATTTCAAAATATTTTTTTTTCTTCTAGTACTAAATACAGTGTGGCCCCAAAGTTGGTATACAATATAGTTCATTTGCATTTGATTACACTGTTTATTACATTTATATGTGTTTAACACTGTTTAATCTTATAAGCATTTGAAATGTCTTCCATCAATGTT